>PVJN01036207.1:0-21641 GCA_004026805.1 Lasiurus borealis | reverse complement strand
TATGTACAGTTTCCTGCTTGCAATTTATCCATCATTGTACTTTATTCTCCACCCCTTATTTTTGACATCCAATAAAATGACAGTATCATGAGAGCTCCAGGTTGAACCTTCATGCCTCCTGTAAATATAGATAATTTTTAATCTACATGACATATCTTGACCCAGTATGATTTATGTTTCTAATTGCTGTTTTCTCATTGAAAAACAATATCCTTGCTTCACAATACTTACAGCAGTAAAAATATGTACTTAATTTTATTAGTGCAATAGTATAAAAATATATACATGTTTTTGTTGTTTTTTTAAAAGAAACTATAAAATTAACAATTTATTAAAATTTTAATGTTTAAAATTTATTTCAACGGTTAAACAAAAAATAGTTATATGGTTTTACTCTGACATTCTAGGTCTGATTAAAGTATTTTTAAAAAATTCTTTATTGTTTAAAGTATTACATATGAATCATTTTTCCTCTATTGACCTCTCCCTGCAACTTCTCACCCCCCAGCACATGCCCTCACCTCCCCCCCCTTACTGAATGTGTCCATAAAAATCTTAGAATAATCCATAGGCAGCAAAATATCAGACATACATCATAGGAATATTTTTACTGATACAACTTCTAAGACAAAAGAAACTGAGAAAATAAACTAATGGACTACATCAAAATAAAAAGCTTCTGAATAACAAAATAAACCATCAACAAAACAACAAGAAAGCCCACTGCATGGGAGAACCTATTAGCCAATGTTATCTCTGATAAGGGTTTAATCTCCAACATTTACAGGGAACTCATACAACTTAACAAAAGGAAGATAAACACTCTAATAAAAAAATGGGTAACAGACCTAAATAGATACTTTTTGAAAGAGGACATACAGAAGGCCAAGAGACATATGAAAATATGCTCAAAGTTATGTACACATACACACATATAAACACATATAATTTGTAAGAGGTGTTATATTAATATTAATAGAATAGAGCACTTATTATTTGGAGTTTATATACTTTGGGATATTTAGTTCTGAGCACAGAAGAAATATTCTGCTCCTGGTGCAAAATTGCTTTATTTTATTTACTTCAAGAGTTCCCTAAAACATGTTTCTCTCAGTTTATTTTTGGATAATGCAAAGAAAGTAATTTCTTTTGTCCTATATAAGGTAACATAAGTATAGCATTTTATCTATCATCATTTATAAGTACAGAACACAGGGGTAATTAAAATCAATTATTCATGCAAAAGAATTATAAGCTACTAAGTAGCAACACAAGGTAATGATATAAAATAACTTACTTCATGGCATGGTAATCATTTGGGTTGAAAAAATCCAGTAGTACTTTAGATTTTTTTTTCTTAGTATCAGATTTCAGTTATTTGCCAACAGGACATGGAGGAAATTAAGATAATTAAATCAAAAAGTGTTAAAACTTTTTTTACAAAAGGAAGGAATGAAGTTCAGAGAAATAAATACCTTCCCCCAGATCATACATTTTAGGGGCTAATCTAAACTAGCATTTCTTTGTTCTCAGGTGTGATACTATGAATAATAATAAAATCTACATTTCCATAGTGCTTTTGAGTTTAAAAAATACTTTCAGATACTAACTTCTTTGATCCACAAAACCATCTTTGAGATAAGGCAAATTTTATCCCCAATTCATAAGTGAGAAAGCAGGGGTGAGGTGAAGGGGACAGGGATCAGAGAAGTTAAATAACCTGAAATGTTATAACTTGTAAAGATTTAGAGATAGGACTAAGATTCAAGTGTTTTGACTTTAAATCACATATTAAATCACAATAAACTATATTGGAATCGAGATCAGCAAATTAGTAACAAAAATAAATTGGTTTTGTATTTTCCTTTTATCTTCTCCTTTTTTGTAAAATACCTAACTAAGGAATTATAAAATGGCAGACTTTGAGGAAATTGAGTTGATAAATTAAAATATTCCCTGAGTCAGTTTTCCAATGCTTCAAAATAATTGGACTTTGATTAATGACCATTAACTATGAGTCATTTAACTGTGGTGAATACGTTTCCTATAATAGCATATACTGGCTTAACCAAAACAGTAGAGTGATGTTTGTAATGAAAGCGATAAAGGCCATCATTGGGTATTTTAATCCCTGGAGGTTTGTTCAAATCTCAGTGATTTATTATCTACCTAGCCCTGTGGTAAGCATTTTGAGGGCTATCGAACTCAGATGAACCTGGTCATTGTTCCTTGAGGATTTTACATCCAGGTTGGATTTTTCAAATTGATAAGAATAAAACAATTACATAAAAGCAATTAAAAATTTGTATAGCTTATATGTGCTGAAGGAATTCACAAAAAAAGAAAATCAGTAAGGCCAGAGTAGCAGGATTATGACTCATTATACTGAGAACAGCAGTATAGAATAGTGGTTAAAAGCCTAGACTCTGGAGCTACGATGCCTGAATTTAAACCCCGGTTCTACCACTTACTGTGTAACTTTGGACATGTCCTGAGCCTCAGAGTCCTCACCTGTGAAATGAAGATTATGATGTTACCCATATCATAGGATTATTGGGAATATTAAATGAATTTATATGTTGATAATGTTCAGGAAAGTTCTAGCTACCTAATACTGTATATGTGAATAAAAGAGAAAATAATGTATACAGTATTTTGGATACATGGGACAGGTAGAGTATATGGGTAAGACCTGAAGCTAGGGAGACCAAATGAGAAGCTGGTGCATTAATCCAGATGGGGTGGGTGGGAGAGATATAAAATTCAAAGAAATTATGGGCTTCTTTAGTGATAGACTGGTTAATAATGAAGGGGAGAGAGAACCTGAAATCTATTGTACATATGGATCAATCCTCAAAATAACTCTTGAGAAGCTAAGTCAATTCAGGGACTTTTGATATCATTTAGTGTTTACTAGGTCTGTACTGAAACAGGCACAAAACTTTTTTTGGCCTTGGAGAGATCTTCTAGACCAGCAGTAATGCTGATTATTGGTGAGTTACATCACTGGTCAGGCTAGTATTTTCCTTTGGAGTTCACTAAATACCTTGAGCAGGCAGTTCACAATAACAAAAAATAGACATTGAAATTTAAAGAATTGTTTAGCAATGAATTACATATTGGGTGAGGTCTTCAATGGAATGATTCAAGAATTAGTGACTTGATTGTATAAGGACAGTTTTATTATTGCAAGTTTTATGGCATTGAAAAGTTAAGAAAAAAGTAAAGTTTGCTAGTAGAAAGACTGAAAGTATTTGAAAGTTTTTGTCTATAAAGTATTACATATTTTATATTTATAATATAAATATTTTAATTGTATATATTTTTATTTTAAATCTTGATAGTATGTGTTGTGATAGTACAGAATTTTGAGTAAGCAAATTCCTATGGGTCTATTATAGATAAGTTCTTAATCTTAGAGATAAGTTCTCATTTGTGCAGAGTTCAAAAGTGATATCTGCTATTTACATAAGCTAGTGGACAGTTCTCCTTTCTTTCTTATCTCCCTACACACACACACACACACACACACACACACACACACACACACAATTCCCTATGCTTTTCTACCTTCAAGTGGAAGAAAAAACAACATGCTTCAAGTTAAAAAAATAGAGGGCTCTTTTTGCTTTTGCCTTTACTTTTTGTCTGGCCCAAACCTACTCAATTAAAAAAAAAGAGATTTTTTATTGATTTCAGAGAGAAAGGGAGAGGAAGTGAGAGATAGAAACATCAACGATGAGAGAGAATCATCAATCGGCCACCTCCTGCATACCCCCACAATAGGGATTGAGCCCACACCTGGGCATGTGCCCTGATGGAGAACTGAACTGTGGCCTTCTGGTTCCTAGGTTGATGGTCAACCACTGATCCACACTGGCTGGGCCCTACTGAATTTAATTGTCACTTCCCAAGGAAAGTCCCCACCTCTCCACATTAAAAGCAATACCAACAAATTGGATACCCCTATGATACTTTCTCATGGCTCCCTGTGGTTCTTCTTCATGGTACTTTTCACATCTTCTTCTCTAGACAGATCATATAATGTCTGTCTTGCCCACTACACTCTACCTGCATAAGGGAAAGGACCATGCTGGCTGCGCACCAATGTATTCCCAGTATACAAAGTGATGTCTGGCAAATGGTTGCTCGTACATTTGTTTTATGAACAAAATGGAGAAGGAAGCTGGCATTTATTGCTACCTATCCGAATGCTAGACACTGTAAACATAAACTCACATTTATTCTTTACCACAGTTTTGTAAGTAGCACACTTTAAAGAGGAGTAAACTGAAGTTCAGAGAGACTAACCCTTGTTTTGCCACAAAATAATTAAATGGCAGTGCACAGATTCAGACTAGACTGTTTTACTTCAAAGCCAGTGCTCTTCACTCTTTTATTTTTCAATTGAGATATAATTAATGTATAGCATTGTGTAAGTTATATATTGCCATATGATCACTGTAGTTAGCTAACATCTCCATCACATAATAATCATTTCTTTTTTTGTGTGTTGAGAACAGTTAAGATCCAGTCTCTTAGCAACTTAGAAATTGGTAATACAATATTTTAAATATAATCACTATGCTGTGCATTAGATCTCCAGAAGTTATTTATCTATTAGCTGTAAGTTTTTACTATTAAACAATATCTTCTCAATTCCTCCATCTCACCCCCTTTCCACACTGCTTCAATATCTATTTAGTATGACTTCTCCAGTAAATCAGTAATGCAAGGGATGTAACTGGGCCATATTTAAAAGGCTCAGAATAAAAGAATAAGGCAAATATTTGAAGCTAAATATATCCACTTCCATCCCAAAAATCTGAATGTCAGATAGAAAGTTGTATTATAAACAACTAACCAAATGCATTTTTATAGTGCAGCATATTAAAAATCAATAATACAACTCTTAATTTTTTAAAACAATTATTTAATTTGGAGGATATTTTTAAATTTTTTAAATATATATATATATATATACACACACACACATACATATATATATATATATATATATATATATATATATATATATATATTTTATTGTATTACATGTATACATATATCCCCATTGCCCCCCCTCCCTTCCAGGCATACCCCAACCCCCCAGTGTCTATGTTCATTGGTTATGCTTATATGCATGTATATACAAGTCTTTTGATTGATCTCTTATCTACCCCACCTCTCCTTAATCTTCCTGCTGTAATTTGACATTTTGAAGCTTTACAGCCTCTGTATCTATCCTTTTGTTCATCAGTTTACAATGTTCTTTATTATCCACCAATGAGTGAGATCATGTGGTGCTTCTCCTTCATTGACTGGCTTATTTCACTAAGCTTAAGGCTCTCCAGTTCCATCCAGGTTGCTGCAAATGGTAATAATTCCTTCTTTTTAATGGCAGCATAGAATTCCATTGTGTAGGTGTACCACAGTTTTCTGATCCACTCATCTGCTGACGGACACCTAGGCTGTTTCCAAATTGTAGCTATTGAAAATTGTGCTGCTATGAAGATAGGGGTGCATAAATCCTTTTTGATTGGTGTTTGTGATTTCTTAGGATAAATTCCTAAGAGTGGGATTACAGGGTCAAATGGAAGATCCATTTTTAGTTTTTTTTTTTGAGGAAACTCCATACTGTTCTCCACAGTGGCTGCACCTGTCTGCATTCCCACCAACAGTGCACAAGGGTTCCTTTTTCTCCACATCCTCGCCAGCACTTGTCTTTTGTTGATTTGTTGATGATTGCCACTCTGACAGGTGTGAGATGGTATCGCATTGTCGTTTTGATTTGCATCTCTCAGATAATTAGTGACTTTGAACATGTTTTCATGTGTCTCTTGGCCTTCCTTCTGTCATCTTTCGAAAAATTTCTATTTAGGTCTGTTGCCCATTTTTTTATTGGATCGTTTATCTTCCATTTATTAAGTTGTATAAATTGGCTGTAGATGTTGGAGATTAAACTTTTATCAGTGATAACATTTGCAAATATATTCTCCCATAGAATATGGTCTTTCTTGTTGTTTTGTTGATGGTTTCTTTTGCTGTGCAAAAGCTTTTTATTTTGATGTAGTCCCATTTGTTTATTTTTCCTTTAGCTTCCATTGCCTTTGGAGCAGTATCAGTGAAGTTCTTTCGGCATATGTCTGAGATTGTGCTGCCTGTGGATTCCTCTAGTATTTTTATCGTTTCGCTTCTAATGTTTAAGTTCTGTATCCATTTTGAGTTTATTTTTGCATTTGGTGTAAGTTGGTGGTCCGGTTTCATTTTTTTGCATGTGTCTGTCCAATTTTCCCAACACCATTTATTGAAGAGGCTATCTTGGCTCCATTGTATGTTCATGCCTCCTTTGAGGCATATACTCATATATAACATATACTCATAATTTTTTTGGAAAAAATACCAAATTATATAAAGTGAAAAAGAAAATCTTTTATCCTCCCTTGCAATACCCTTCTCCGGCACTAACCAGATTTATCAATTTGCTGTGTTGTGAACATGCCTTATTGGTTCCTGAAAAATCACCTATAATTTCCATTAAAAAAGACTGTTAATGAAACTCATAGTTAGCAGTTATTATGACAGTGAACCCTAGGAGCTGGTGAATGTTTTTAATTTACATTTTCATCACCCAAATGATTCTAATGGCAGTCTAAAGATCTGGTCTGGAGTAACATCTGGGGCTTCAGGGCTTACTGATTCTATATCTATTAGCTGTTATAAATAAAACCTGTTGGCTTTCTTAGAGGAAGTAAGACAGAGTCTTCACAGATTTCTTCATTTCTGGCTTCAGAGCAGTTGGGTTGGTGAGAAGCATGTCTCAGGGTCCCATCTTTTCTCCTCCAGTTGGACCATCATCCTTGCTTTCTAACCATCTAACACATCCCCTCAAGGATCCTGGCTCTGAATTCTTTCAGAGAAAATGTGCATCAGTGGGCTCCTCTAACTGCTTCAATGCTGAGGAGGGAAGAAGGTTTCTTTCAGAGCCAAGAGATCCTTGCTATCTGTCAAATGGATGATAAGGCCTGGGCACAGAAGGAGGTGGGCTTGTGACCTGGTAGAGACAAACTGTATTATAAAATTTAGTATTATTGAGCAATTAGGACAGCAAGAATTATAACAAATGGTCTGGTGGAAGGGAAAGAAAACTTTTCAGTTCTAATATTTTCCTATTAAAATAGAATTTTTCTCCTTAAAATCGCCCTTATTTTTATTAAAGAGTTAAATCAAGACCAATTTATCTATTGAATTAAGTCTAGTTTCAATTTGGCCCGATTATTTGCATGAACACAACAAGAATGGTAACTGAGTGCCTTTGCTGGAATTTCATGATTGAGTCTCAATGTGCTCCAGAGGGCAGAGAAGCCAAGCTATCCAGCTGCTGTCAGGCCTGTGTGCAGTATCTGCTGGGTTAGGTGAATTCCTCCCCAAGATCTGTACCTGCAGCGGCTCCATACAGGCCTGCACCGTAGGCTTCAAAGCCCATCTCAGCAGCCCTCCTATTTATTGCGGCCTAGAATGCATGGGGGGGTTCATGAGGGATGCAGAGACGCCCTTGTTGCTCCCCTTCCACTCTGACCAACCACCAACAATGGCAGGGTGTGGGTCTGATCCTTCAGCACCATCCATTCTCAGGGCTCCCGAGCAACGTATCAGGCTTTCTCCATGGCACTCTTATTGGCTTCAAGTCATCAGAGTCCTCACATGACTCTTTAAAACATGACACTCTAGTCAAAGGTTTTGGTCAATAAAACCACCATTGGAACCGGTCTTATTGAATTTATGCAAAGAAACGCATTGCCGTGATTCATTCATTAAGAATTGTCATTTCGGAAGGATCATATAGGGAGAAAAACACACTAACTTGCTTTAAGATCTTCTGATTTTCCTTGCCAGTCCTTTCCATGGACTCTTCAGAAGATGTAATATTTTTCCAAATGCATTATAACAAAACAGTTACTGTCTCCAAATGACAAGAAGAAATTTAAAATGACACAGTTATGGATTTCGTTATAATGCAAATGACATGGAATGTTGTCCTTTCTGTAAAACCCGATATTCTATAATATTATAACTAATGACTATTAGTTATAACTATATTTGACAAAATTTATGTAGTTACAATATAAAATTTTCCTTCATGAGAGAGAAAACAAATATTTGAGGCATTTCAGAGCATATTTGGAAAGATCTACAGCCAATTCTAGATCAAGAGAAAGTTTCTGAAATTCAAACTCATAACAGATTGTCAAACTTGATTTTACCAAAAGATTATATATCAAAGTGTGTTAGACACAAACATAGGCTAGCAAACTTAGTTCCCATGATTAAACGATAGTACTTTTTATTTTTTTTAAATCTATTTTTATTGATTTAAGAGAGGAAGGGAGAAGGAGAGAGAAACACCAATAATGAGACAGAATCATTGATTGGCTGCCTCCTGCACGCCCCCCATAGGGAATCAAGCCTGCAACCCAGGCATGTGCCCTTGGCCAGAATTGGACATGGTATCCTTTAGTCAGCAAACTGACTCTATCCACTGAGCCAAGTCGGCTAGGGTAGATAGTCTTTTTTATTAAATACCTGATTAATATAACATAATCATTTTACTAGTAAAGAACTAACCAAAATAAGGCTTATTTTCTAACCTCATTTGTCCTTGGATGTGGATAGCAAATGACAAAATTGGATTTCTGCTATCAGTATCCTTGAGTACATTTACATAAGCTATTTACCCTCAGTTTAGGGAAGCAAATTGCAAATCATTTACTCTTAAGTGTCCTTGGTTTAGGGAAGGTAGGATTTTCTAGATGGCTATCAACTGCTTGACATCTGAGTTTTCTAGATGGTTGCAAACGGCTGTTTTACTATCTCAGGTTCCTTGTTCTGCTTATCCTGTCTTACTGGCCTGTGTCATTTAATCAATTACCTTTTAACATTCTTTCTAAAAACTCTATAACTCTCAGAGACATTTTTACAACTTTCAGAAACATTTTTATACACTTCCAGAAATAGCCAGCTTTAGAAACCACCTTCTTTCTCCTTCAAAATGCATTTCCATGCCTTATGCTTTCTCTATTGCACCAGTTATACTTTTCTTCCAATTAGTTAGAATTCTTAACTTTAATTTTTAGGTGACATGTAAGTAATCAACATTCCTCAAATTAGCAATACATTCATATTTTAAAAGAGATTTCAAATAAAATACAAGATTTATTCATTAGGTTCAACTTCATCCTCTAGATTCTCCAGAGGATGCAAACTCAGATTAATTCATGTTTCAGTTATTTCAAAATATTTAGATGTTTATCATTTAACCCAGCAATGCTCTAAGGCCTTGAAGTTATCAAAGACTTTGGAAAATTATGTAAAGACCTAGAAGGCTGGAGAAAAAGGTGGGGGAAGAAGGGAGAGGCCCCACAGCCTGTTCCCAGACCTCTATCTGCTTAGATTCAAAACTGCCACTTTTTCCTTAGATATAACATGCTAAGGTTGGGTGACTCTGCTGTAGCTTCTGTTTCTAGTCCTATGGGCCAGCCCTTCCTTGGGACACTTGTTCTACAGTTGGGAACATTATGTTAGCTTTCTATTTCTGCCTTTCTTATCTTTATGTACATAGACTTTCTGAGCCTTTTTAACAGCTCTTCTGTACTTCTATTCTTCCAGTTCTCTAACTTCGCAGTTTTCTTGAGATGTCAGGCCAACTATTGGTGACAAAATGAAATTTTTAATATTTCTTGGCCCAACACGTCCTTGGGGTCTGGCCCAGAGTACTTTCTTATTTGATCTTTTAGTCTTGGTAAAATTTGGAAGAGCCTTCTTCTTTGTCTTGAAGGCTCTATTTAGGCTCTGAGACTGGGGAACTGCTTTCTTAATCCCTTTAATTGTTGCTTCCATGAGAGATCTCTCATGTGTCCCGTATATACCTTGTTGTTAAGGTCCCACTGGGGCTCCCGGGTTTAGAAATTTTACATCTGCTGGAAGCACACCAGGGCCAGCCAGGTGCTCCCTTTCCCAGATAGCCATAGCCAATCTTCAAATCATTCCCCCTTCTTTTCCTGATAATAGTATTCCCATGATAGACATTAACTCAGGTCTATGTATACATTTATGGGCCCAAAAGTGGGATTTGCTGGTCAGCTAAGCCACGTGAGTCTTCCAGCAGAGATTTTAACTTTCTTTTTGTTTTATTTTTTTGGGGTTGCTTGTTTTTATTTTTATTTTTGTTTTTGCCCTAACTCCTTTCACAACCTAGAAAAGCTGATTTCTGGGGGTGAAGAGGCCTCAGGGCTTTTGGATGAGGGGGAGGCTGGGATTTTAAATCGCCATCTTGGCTGTTCTCTCAGATTGTCTCCTGGTCGCATAGGGAGGGAAAGTCAGGACAAAGGACCTAATTTCTCTGTCTGCCCTTGTTCTCTTTTAGGCTTCTCTACTTTTACAGGAAGAAGGATGACTGGCCCTTTCATCCAACAGAGAGCATAGTCAATTTCTTCTTGAGTGATTGGACTTTTATTATTAACATATTTATAATTATTACTGAAAAGCTTTATCATAAATCCTTCATTTTAGTTACATCTCATGTATTATCTCTTAACAACTTTGAGGTTTTTAAAGCCAGTTATTACTTAAAAAATTTTATTGACCAATTTTGAACAGGGTTAACTCAATGTGAAAGTATTATTTTATTTTATTTTTCTTTATAAAAATGAGAGTGCTCCTGCTTCACAGCTAGAGTATTTCTACAGATCTGTTCTTCCCAGTGTTATAGGGAAAAACAGAACATTGGGGACTAGTTATAGTTATGGGAAATATTAATTATGCTGTTGACCATGATTGCCCTTTCTGTTCAAAGAAAGGACATACTAATCTGGCTGGGAGTCATATGCCCCCAGGATCTGGGAGTGACCCTGGTAATGGGGTCCATCTTCATACAAGAACTGTCCATTATCATGGAAGCATTAACTTTGTTGCTCAAACCAACCTCTTTAGCTTACTTCCCAATATTCATAAACCAGGGAAGAGCAACCAAAGTCCTTAAAAGATAGGAAGCCAAAACTACATTATAAATATACAGACATAAATTTCACTAGCTAAGAGTTTCTGGTGGCCAACATTCTGAGAGGGTGAGAGGAAGGATCCCCAAGATAAAAAATTATTGGCAGCTGCTGGGACTTTCCTGTAGTTTCTGTCACATGTTCAGCCCTACCACACATTACCGGGTTTCCCAAAAGTGGGACTTGCCCTATCTTTAAACAAATTAAACAACAAAGAGACACAAGACATCAACAAACACTCTTATACAGGCACGCACAACACACTAAAAGTTTACACCACAGAGCAATGTCTTCTGTCCTTGGTTCAGGAACTGCCCTTCCCCAGAATCTCAGCATTCTCCTCCTCAATTGACTATTTTGGGAGAATGTACTTCTCAGGCCTAGAATTTCTGTTTCCCATTCTCTGCCATAAGCTTGGGGTCCCACTGACTTCACTGAATAGATTTTTCAGACCAAAAAATCAGCAAGGAAACAGTGACTATAAAAGACACACTGGATCATACGGAATTAATTGAGAGTTACAAAAAATTCCACCCCAGAATAGATATTCTTCTCAAGTACACAGGGACATTTTCAAAGATAGACCACATGTTATGACACAAAACAAGTCTCTGCAAGTTCAAGGACATTGAAATCATATTAGTATCTTTGACCATAATAGCATAAAATTAGAAACCAAATACAGTAAAAACACTCAATATTCAAAAACATTCAAAACATGAAAGCTACACAGCATGTTTTAAATAATGAATGAGTTACCAATGATATCAGGAAAGAAATTTAAAAAAAACTTACTGGAAACAAATGAAAATGAACAGAAAACAACCCCAAATCCATGGGACACAGGGAGAGTAGTCTTGCGAGGGAAGTTCATAGCACTCTGGGTCTACCTCAAAAACAAAACAAAATAAAACAAAACAAAAAAAAATACAAGAAAAATTATTAGTGAACAATATAAGACTTCAACTTAAAGAATTAGGGAAAAAAAAGCCTAGAATAAATAATAGGAAATAACAAAGATCAGAGCAGAAATATATATCATAGAGACTAAAAAAAAAAAAAAAAATTCCAAAGATCAATGAAATCAAGAGTGGGTTCTTTGAAAGGACAAACAAGATTGATAAACGTTCAGACAGACTCATCAAGAAACAAAGAGAGGGGAACCAAATAAACAAAATCAGAAAAGAAAGCAGTGAAGTAACAACTGACAGCACAAAAATACTACAAATTGTAAGAAAAATACTATAAACAACCATATTCTAGCAGGCTGGACAATGTGAATAAAATGGACAACCTCCTAGAAAAAGACTATTCTAAACCTGAAACAGGAAGAATTAGAAAGCCTGAATAAGCCAATAACAACTGATAAAATTGAAGTAGTAATCAAAAAAAAAAAAAAAACAAAAAAAAAACCTCCAACCGTATAAAATTCCTTGTCTAGGTGGCTTTACAGGTGAATTTTACCAAATACTCAAAGAAGAACTATCATCTATCTTCATCAAAATGTTTCAAAAAGTCCAAGAGGACGGAAAACTTCCAAGCTCTTTCTATGAGGCCAGCATTACCATAACTCCAAAATCAGATAAAGCTACTGCAAAGAAAGAGAATTACAGACCAATATTCCTGATGAACTTACATGCTAAAATCCTCAACAAAATATTAGCAAATCAGATCCAGCAATGTATTAGAAAGATCATACTCCATGACCAAGTAGGATTTATTCCAGGGATGCAAGGCTGGTATAATATTTGTAAATAAATAAATGTGATACATCATATAAATAAATTGTAGAACAAAAATCACATGATCATATCAATAGATACAGAAAAAGCAATCCACAAAATCCAACACCCATTTTTGATAAAAACTCTCAGCAAAGAGGGAATAGAGGGATCATACCTCAACCTAATATAAGCTTTATATGATAAACCTACAGCCAACATCATACTCAATGGACAAAAACTAAAACCATTTCACCTAAGAACAAGAAAAAGATAGGGATGTCCACTTTCACCACTCTTTTCCACATAGTACTGGAAGTGCTAGCCACTATGATCAGAAAAGAAGAAATAAAAGGCATCAAATTTGGAAAGGAGGAAGTAAAACTCTTATTATTCACAGATGGCATGATATTGTACATAGAAAACCAAAAACTCTCCACCAAAAAACTACTCAATTTAATAAATTAATTTGGCAAAATAGCATGTTATAAAATTAACAAGAATAAATCTATGGCATTTTTATACACCAATAATGAATTCTCAGAAAGAGAAATTAAAAATCCAAATCCATTTGCCATTGCAACAATAACAACAACAACAACAAAAAACTAATACTTAGGAATAAACTTAACCCGGGAGGTAAAATACTTGTACTTGGAAAACTACAGGACATTGAAGAAAGAGATAGAGGAAGATATAAACAAGTGGAAGAATCACCATGTTCATGGATTGGTTGAATTAACATAATTAAATTACCCATACTACCCAAAGCAATCTATACATTTTATGCAATCCCTATTAAAATACCAACAACATATATCATAGAACTACAACAAATACTGCAAAAATTCATAAGGAACCAAAAAAGACCCTAAATAGCCACAACCATCTTTAGAAAGAAGTATAATGTTGGCGGAATCACAATACCAGATATCAAGTTATATTACAAAATAGCCTGTTCTATAACAAGAATAGGCATATAGATCAATGAAACAGCACAGAGACCCCAGATATCAACCTAAGCCGTTACACTCAACTAATATTTGACAAAGGAGTCAAGAGTATATAATGGAGTAATGACAGTCTCTTCAATAAATGGTGCTAGGAAAATTGGGCAGTACATGCAAAAAAATGAAACTAGAAATCAACTTACACCATATACAATGATAAAGTTGAAATAGATAGAAGACTTAGGCAGCAAAATCTCAGACATATTTCTTAGCAATATGTTTGCCAATATATCTCCTAGTGTTAAGTGAAACAAATGACAAAATAAATAGGAACACCAAAATAAAAAGCTTCTCAACAGCAAAAGAAACCATCAACAAAATGAAAAGGGAGCCCAATGTATGGGAGAATATATTTACCAATGATACATCTGTTAGGGGTTAATATCCACACTATATAAGGAACTCATACTCCTCAACAAAAGGAAGCCAAACAATACAATTTAAAAATGGTCAAAGGAGAGATAGATAGGAAGATGGCAGCTGGCAGGATGGAGGTGAGGGAGAGGAAGTGAGTGAGGGGACAAAAGGAGAGTGTATGGGTGTGTGTGGTGGGTGTGTGATTGAGTGAGGGACAGTTGAATCTCGCAAGAGCGGTGGGGGCTGGCAGTCCAGGCTCTCTTGGATAAGGAGAGACTGCCATCGTGGCTGGCACTCCCTGGACTGCAGGACTCGGGGGCAGAGTCCATGCCATCTTGAAGGGGAAAACAGCCTTTGTTTGATAACTCAATACCGCCAGCAAGACAGGCCTTGGAGCTGCCCTGGTACCCAACAGACCCTCCAGCAAGAGACCTGCTGCCATAGCTGCAGACCCGTGGACCCTGGGACCTCCGCCTCCAAAGCAGAAAACATAGGAAAACATAAAAGCAATCCCCAAAGGAAAGAAAAAGAGGAATCAACAGAAAGGGAGTTAGATGAAATTGAAGCCAGCAGCCTATCAGAGAAAGAATTCAGAGTAATGGTTTTAAGGATGCTTAAATGGATGGAAGACAAATACACACAACTCAAAGAGAACTTTAGGAGCTGAATGAGAATATCACCAACATGAAAGAAAAAAACAAACAAGAGGAGATGAAGAAAGACATAGCTGCAATAAGGAACACAATGGAAGGCCTAAACAATAGACTAGAAGAGACTGAGGGCCGCATCAGCAAATTAGAAGACAAGGTAGGAAAAACCACACAAACACAGCAGCAACTGCAAAAAAAAAAGACTTAAAAAACAAGAAGAGAGCCTAAGGGAGCTTTGGGACATCACAAAATGAGACAACATTTGCTTAATTGGGATACCAGAAGGAGTGGAAGAGAAGCAAGGAATAGAAAACCTGTTTGAAGAAATAATGACAGGAAATTTCGCTGATATTGTCAAGGAAAAAAACTATGCAAGTCCAAGAAGTACACAGAGTCCCAAACTAGCTGAACCCCAAAAGAACGACACCAAGACACATCATAATCTAAATTGGAGAACACTAACAACAAAGTAAGAATCTTAAAGGCTGCCAGAGAGAGACAGAAAGTTACCTACAAGGGATCTCCTATTAGAATATCAACTGATTTCTCAACAGAAACACACCAGGCTGGAAGGGAATGGAATGAAATATATAAAGTCATGCAAAGCAAGGGTCTGAACCCAAGAATACTATACCCAGCAAGGCTATCTTTCAAAATTGAAAGTGGAATTGGGAGCTTCACAGACAAGAAAGGGCTAAGAGAGTTTATCATTACCAAGCCAACAATGCAAGAAATGCTAAAGGGACTGCTGTAAAAAGAAGAAAGAGAAAGGCAAGAAAAAACACAAACACTAAGGGAAAATATGACAACAAACATGACCTTGTCAATAATATCATTAAATGTAAATGGGTTAAATGCACCAATCAAAAGACATAGGGTAGCTGAATTGTTAAGAAAACATGACCCATACATTTTCTGTCTACAATAAACCCACCTCAGAACAAAGGTTTCACAGAGACTGAGAGTGAAGGGATGGAAAAACATTTTTCAGGCAAATAGAAATGAGAAAAAAGCTGGTATGGTGATACTTATATCTGATAAAATAGACCTCAAAGTAAAGGCTATAACAAGAGATAAGGAAGGCCACTACATAATACCAAAAGGAGCAATTCTTCAAGATATAACTCTAATAAACATATACAGGAGCCCCTAAATACATAAAAAAAAAAAACCTCGTGGAAGATATCAAGGGAGTGATTGACAACAATACAATCATAGTAGGGGATTTTAATACACCATTAACATCTCTGGGCAAATCCTCTAGACAAAAAATCAGCAAAGAAACGACAATTCTAAATAACTCACTAGATCAGATGTACCTATTTAACATCTTCAGAGCATATCACCCCAAAGCCACGGGATATACATTTTTCTCAAAAGCACACGGACATTCTCAAAAATACAGCACATATTGGGTCACAAGCAAAGTCTCCCCGAATTCAAAAATACTGAAATCATATCAAGCATTTTCTCAGACCACAATGGCATAAGATTAGAAATAAACTACAATAAAAACATTCCAAAAAATTCAAACACTTGAAAGTGGATTAGCATGTTACTAAACAATGACTGGGTTACAAATGAGATCAAAGAAGAAATTAAAAATTTTCTGGAGACTAATGACAACAAAAACACAACACAAATGCTATGGGACACAATGAAAGCAGTGCTGAGATAGAAGTTTATAGCTCTACAGGCCTACCTCAAAGAACAGGAAAAAATGGTAATGAATCACCTAAGTCAACAACTCAAAGAACTAGACAGAGAGCAACAAGAAAAACCCACTAGGAGCAGAAGGAAGGAAATAATAAAGAACAGAGCAGAAATGAATGACATAGAGACCAAGAAAAAACAAATACAAAAAAATCAATAAAACCAAGAGCTGGTTCTTTGAAAGAATAAACAAGATTGATGAACCTCTAGCCAGGCTCACCAAGAAGCAAAGAGAGAGGACCCAAATAAACAAAATCAGAAATGACAGAGTGAAATAACTACAGACCCCACAGAAATACAAAGGATTGTTTAAAAAAAATATTATGAACAACTCTATTCTAACAAATTACACAATCTAGAGGAAATGGAAACATTCCTAGAAAAACAGAACCTTCCAAAACTCACACAGGAAGATTCTAAAAATCTCAATATGCTGATAACTATGAAACAAATTGAAGCAGTCATCAAGAAGCTTCCAGCAAACGAAAGCCCAGGGCCAGACATCTTCACAGGGGAATTTTATCAAACATTCATAGAAGAACTAAAATCCATCCTTCTCAGACTATTCCAGAAAATTCAAGAGGAAGGAACACTTCCAAACTCCTTCTATGAAGCCAGCATCACCCTAATACCAAAACCAGATAAAGATAACACAATGAAAGAGAATTACAGGCCAATATTCTTCATGAACATAGATGGCAAAATCTTCAACAAAATTCTAGCAAATTGAATCCAGCAGTACGTCAGAAAGATCATACACCATGAACAAGTATGATTTATCCTTGGGATGCAAGGATGGTAGAATATAATAAATGTGATACATCACATAAACAAATTGAGAGATAAAAATCACTTAGTCATATCAATTGATGCAGAAAAAGCATTTGACAAAATCCAACACCCTTTGTTCATAAAAACTCTCAGCAAAGTGGGAATAGAAGGATCATACTTCAACATCATAAAAGCCATATATGACAAACCCACAGCTAACATCATTCTCAATGGGCAAAAACTAAAATCATGTCCCCTAAAAACAGGAACAAGACAGGGATGCCCACTCTCACCACTCCTATTTAACATAGTGCTGGAAGTATTAGCCATTGCTATTAGACAAGAAAAAGAAATAAAAGGCATCCATATAGGAAAAGAAGAAGTAAAATTGTCCTTATTTGCAGATGACATGATACTCTACATAGAAAACCCTAAAGACTCCATCCAAAAATTCTTAGACGTGATAAAAGAATTCAGCAATGTAGGAGGATACAAAATTAACACCAAGAAATCTGTGGCATTTCTATATACCAATAATAAACTTACAGAAAGAGATACTAAAATAGCAATCCCAAATACCTTAACATCAAAAAATTAATATAACTAGGAATAAACTTAATTAAGGAGGTAAGAGATCTATACACAGAAAACTACAGGGCACTAAAAAAAGAGATAGAGGAATGTGGGATACTTGTTGTGCTTGATAGCCATTTTGTAGTAAGCTCCAGCCACCTTAGCACTAACCTCGGGCTAGGTTTCTATTACCCCAAACCCTATCTCTTTCCCTATCTCCCAAAAGCCAGGCATTTCGCCTTAGGGCTAGGAATTTTCGCTAACTTCCTCATTCCTCCTTCTCCCCATAAATACCCCGATCTATTGTTGAATAAACGAGACTTGATCAGAACTTTGTCTTGTCTCCATTCCTGTGTCTCTTGTCCCTTTCATCCCCACTGCCCCTCTAGGGTCCTCATTGACTTAACCCGCGGGTTGGGACAGAGGAAGACATAACTGGATGGAAGAAC
Organism: Lasiurus borealis; assembly: GCA_004026805.1. Lineage (NCBI taxonomy): Eukaryota > Metazoa > Chordata > Mammalia > Chiroptera > Vespertilionidae > Lasiurus > Lasiurus borealis. Next base: position 3,343 of record PVJN01036207.1, on the reverse strand, counting down.
ATACTATGTTCATGGATTGGGAGAATCAATATAATTAAAATGTCCATTCTACCCAAAGCAATCTATAATTCAATGCATTCTCCATGAAAATCCCAAAGGCATACTTCACAGGCCTAGAACAAACTATCCAAAAATTCATCTGGAATAAAAATAGACCCCAAATAGCTGTAGCAATCCTTAGAAAGAAGAACAAAGTAGGTGGAATCTCAATGCCAGATTTCAAGCTGTATTACAAAGCCCCTGTTCTCAAAACTGTTTGGTACTGGCACAAGAACAGACACATAGATAAATGGAATAGGATAGAGAACCCAGAAATCGACCCAAACCACTGTGCCAATTAATATTTGACAAAGGAGGCACAGACATACAATGGAGTCAAGACAGTGTCTTCAACAAATGGTCCTGGGAAAACTGGACAGAAACATGCAAAAAAAAAAAAATGAAACTAGACTACCAACTTACTCCATACACAAAAATAAATTCAAAATGGATAAAGGACCTAAACATAAGACCGGAAACCATAAAAATACTAGAGGAATCCATAGGTAGCAAAATCTCCGACATATGCCAAAGGAAATTCTTCACCGACACAGATCCTCAGGCAATGGAAACTAAAGAAAAAATAAATAAATGGAACTACTTTAAAATAAAAAGTTTTTGCACAGCAAAGGAAACCATCAACAAAACAACAAGAAAGCCCACTGCATTGGAGAACATATTTGCCAATGATATCAGCGATAAGTGTCTAATCTCCAACATTTACACAGAACTCATACAACTTCACAAAAAGGAGATAAACAACCCAATCAAAAAAATGGGCAACTGAACTAAATAGGCACTTCTTGAAAGAAGACAGAAGGAAGGCCAAGAGACATAGGAAAACATGCTCAAAGTCACCAATCATCAGAGAGATGCAAATCAAAACAACAATGCGGTACCATCTCACACCTCTCAAAATGGCTATCATCAACAAATCAACAAACAACAAGTGTTGGCAAGGATGCAGAGAAAAAGAAACCCCGGTGCACTGCTGGTGGGAATGCAAAGTGGTGCAGCTACTGTGGAGAATAATATGGAGTTTCCTCAAAAAACTAAAATTGGCACTCCCATTTGACCCAGTGATCCCACTTCTAGGAATATATCCCTCAAAAAACTAGAAACTCCAATCAGAAAGGATATATGCACCCCTCATAGCAGCACAATTCACCATAGCTAAGATTTAGAAACAGCTTCAGTGCCCATCACCAGATGAATGGATTAAAAAACTGGTACATCCACACAATGGAATACTATGCTGTGGTGAAAAATGAGCTTCTACCGTTTGCAACAACATGGATGGAGATGGAAAGCATAATGCTTAGTGAAATAATTCAGGCAGATAAAGATAAACATCACATGATCTCACTTATCTGTGGATTATAATGATTAACATAGACTGATGATCAAGATCAGATCCAGAGAATGAGAAACATTGATCAAAACATCAAACCTAGGGAAAGGTGGGGGTTGGTGGGAATAAGGGGGAGAGATCAACAGAGGGACTTTCGTACATGCATATGAGCATAATCATTGGGCACAGACAATGAGAGGTAATGGGGGGGGGTAATGGTAGAATAAGATCACAAGTAAAAAAAGTTAATTAAATTAAAAAATATTATTATAATAAAACATTAAATCTAATCCATATAGTAATCACCATAACCTTAAGTGAAATTGTTTCATGAGACAAAGATTTTTAAATGAAACACTGTAACATGAAAATCATTTTAGAATGAAATAAAGAGAAGTTTCCTTCAAATGTCGTAAAGATTGTAATTAAAACTCAACATATTTGGCCTCTTGAGCTAAGGTAAGTACTGTAATCTGTGTTTTTGCCTCCCTGAAAAAGTTTATATAAAGTTACAAAAAGAAATTGACAGCCAGTTTGAAATTGAATTGCCATGGCCTAGAGCAAAGAATATCTTTACATAATATTACTCTACAATGTCATTTAATTTTTGATATTTTACAACAGCATATTGTACAACTATCTCAAATGAACTTACAAACTAATTCTTTGAATGTTTAGCAGCAATTTAAAAACAGGACATGAAAGGATTTAATCCCTTTCAGAAAGAATTAAGAAATTGGAAAGCACTTGAGCATTCTATACTGGCCCCTCTTTTCTCTTTTGCCAAGAGTCTTCTCACAAACAACCCAGTGGCCCTCAGCTGTATCCTGAGCTCTCTATTCACGCTGAGGTTGAGGCCTCAAGGTGGCTTGTATAATGGATCTCTCTTGCCAAATGGTGTGAGCTGGGCCCTACCTGGAGAAGGAACCTGAATTCTCAGAGATAAGTGATCAGTGCTGGGGCCTGTGCCAGTAGGCGAGGGCATCCCCAAGGCAGGTGCTGGGCATGAGGCCACGGGGGCATGGGCTACCATGGAGTCAGAACTGAACCTCACAACACACTGCTTGGCCCCAGAGGATGACTGGTTAGCCAGAGAAGGGTAAGATTCCTCAGGGAAGGAACAGCCTAAGACAGGCACAGTCGCAGAGGGGCCATCAGGAGAGAACTTGGGTGTCAACAGAGGTCGGGCACAGACCCTCACGCCCTACAACCTTGCAGAGGTCTGAACCCTCACTCCTTCTGAGGGAGGTCTCTTGCCCCCATGGCTGCTTCGCTTCCCACGCTCAGCACAGGTCATGTAACAGACAGAAACATGCAACAGACAGAAACATGCTGACAGCAGCTGCCCTGTATCTAAATTCAGCCTAGCACCAGGAATGTTCAGGGCCTACTCAAGAATGCAAATAATCCTTTCCACTAATATTTACAGGTTAATCTAAGATTGTTGGTAGAGTATTAAATTTGACAATAAAGGAGTTATCAAGCTTTCAGATTAATTTGAATTGGTGATTTGAAATAAGTTAATATCCAAGAAAATTTAAGTATACTGGGCAAAAACTGTTTCTAAATTTCTAAAGTATTAATTAAAATTTCTATTGATAGCTCATCTCATGGTAAAATTGCTTAACATGCAATGAATATAAAAGAGGCATATTTGTGTGCAAAAAATTAAAATTTAAAGTTATTAAGATTTAATTAAAATTTTTATAAAATTCTCCATTAATCCAGGAAAAAGGGGAGAATAGGATAATATCATGTTAGGGTCGAAACGCTCACCGCTCAAAGGAAGCCTCCAAGAGACGTTCTCATGCAAACAGCAAAGGGTTTATTCACCAGCATGCTGGGGCTCACAACATACTCTGAAAGCAGAGCAGAGGCTGAGAGCCCCGAACCAAGTTACAAGGTATCTTTATAGTAGTCTGGAAGCAAAGACTTCAAACAAAGACTTCTGAG
>PVJN01036206.1:0-21642 GCA_004026805.1 Lasiurus borealis | reverse complement strand
ACCCACCCCTGGTGAGAACGGGCCTCCTCCCTCACACACACCCACCCCTGGTGAGAACGGGCCTCCTCACTCACACACACCCACCCCTGGTGAGAACGGCCTCCTCCCTCACACAGACCTACCCCTGGTGAGACCAGGCCTTGCTCATGCAGGCGGCGTCCACCTGGGCGTGGAACCACAAGACGCCTCTGGCCTTGAAGGCATGTCCACAGCGTGAAGGAGGCGGGAGACGCAAGGCCGACTTCAGAAGGAGCTGGTCCCGCACGGCAGGGAGGCTGCTCGCAGGGGCTGGGGGCGCGGGGGAGACGTGCCTCCAGGCCCCCCCCCCTTCCCACATCAAACCCATCTCCGGCAGACAGCGGGTCCCTCCCGCGGCCCGGGAGCCGTCAGACCTGTCTTCCTGCTCAGCCAGGACTCCCCCGAGAGCGGTTTGTATTCTGCTTGGCGCTCCCGCTGAATTCACTCTGTTCTCCGACGACCAACTCCCGCCAGCCAGCTCTGTGTCTCATGAATTCTAACACGCGCCCCGGTGACTCCGGCCGGCCTGCAGCCGACGCGCACGGCGGGAACGCCGCCAGGAAGTGCTCGCGAAGGCCGTGTTCACACCGCCTCTGTGTTTCTGTCTTCCTGTCTCACTTGAACAGGCTGGCGGCCCTCGCCGGAGCAGGTGCGGTGGCAGGGCTGCGCCCAGGTGCCCGGAGCACCCGCGCTGCCTGGGCTGTGGAGACGGTGCCTGCACCACACGGCACGCCTGGCGGTTCTGCAGGAGGCAGCCCAGCGTGGAGACAGGTGGAGGATCAGGAAGATCAGGTGAGTCCAGGCTGCATGGGCGGTGAAGACGGTGCCAGCAACACACCACACGCCTGGAAGTTCTGCAGGAGGAGGCCCAGCGTGGAGGCGGATGGAGGATCAGGAAGAGCAGGTGAGTCCCCGTTTCGCCGAACAGGCAGCCGAGGCCTGGAGTATCGGCGGGGCATCTTCTCCTCCGTCACCGCCTGGTGCGTGCTCGGCGCCGTGCTGGGTCCATGACGTGTGTCTATGCAACTGCCTCCGGCGAGGCAGTGGATTTGGGAACTCAAGGTCCCGTTCTCGTTCCTTGTCGTCTGGAACACCTGCCCAGTGGCTCATGTCTGGCCTGGGCGGTTCGGGCGGCTGGGTTCCTGCCTGTGTGTGTGAAGAGGAGAAAGTCCTTTGTGAGCGGGAGACCCCACGGCGAGGTGTCTGATGCTGTGGGGCTCGGTCGTCCTGGTTTCTGTTCTTGTGGAAGAAATGACACCAAAGTGGTGACTGACACGCACCGTTTCATGGAGTCTGAGGCTCGGCGGCGTGGCTCTGCGAGGTGATCTGAGGCTGCAGGCGGCCTGATGCATTCCGTGTCTGAGGGTGGGAGGGCTGCTGGGCTGGGGGCCTGGTGCCTGGGCCGTGATGGCTGGAGGGCAGGGCTCATTGGCTCTGAGCTGGCCACCCACGGGGTGGGGGTGTGTGTGTCTGCAGCGTGGCGGCTCCTAAGTGAGCAGGAAGAAGGAGCCGTGGGGTCTAGGCCTAGGATAGATGCAGGAACAGAGTTGTTTCTGCTGTTCCATCAGGTAGGCAGTCCTAGGGCCTCCTGGATCCAGGGAGGGGCCATTGACCCGCCTGTCAAAGAGAGGAGCGCTCACGAACTTGGGGCCATTTTATTTGACCACAAAGAGCCTCCGTTAAGAATGTGTTGCATCCGAGACTGGTGTGGCTCAGTGGATAGAGCATCGGCCTGTGGACTGAAAGGTCCCAGGTTCGATTCCGGTCAAGGGCATGTACATTGGTTATGGGCACATCCACAGTGGGGGGCGTGTAGGAGGTGGCTGATGGATGTCTCTCTCTCATCGATGTTTCTCACTCTCTATCCCTCTCCCTTTCTCTCTGTAAAAATCAATAAACTATATTAAAAAAAAAAAAGAAGAATGTGTTGCAAGAGAACCGCTGGCTGGCTGAGTGGGTTGGAGTATCATCCCTGCACCAGAGGGTTGAAGGTTTGACTCCTGGTCAGGGCACATGCCCAGGATGGAGTTCACTCCCGGTCAGGGTGAGTGGGGGAGGCACCCATTGGTGTCTCTCTCTCCCCCTCCTCTCTCTCTAAAATACATACATATATATATATAGGATTTCAGAGAGGAAAGGAGAGGGAGAGAGAGAGAGACAGAAACATCCCCGATGAGATGCAATCACTGACTGGCTGCCTCCTCACACTCCTCCCTGAGGAGGGGGCCCACAACCCAGGCACGTGCCCTGCCGGGAGGGAATCGCACCGTGACCCCCTGGCTCAGAGGTCAACACTCAACCACGGAGCCACGCCGGCCGGGCCTGAGGGCCTTTTAGATGTAAGATGACCCGGACCTCTGGGGAAGCAGCAGCAGCAGCACAGATTCTTCCACTCGTGGCACCGTTTGGCTCGGCGTGCACCCGTGGGCTGGCGTGTGGAGCGTCGTTCGGAGACAGGGCCACCGCAGACGGGCTTGTCCCCCGGGAAACGCGCTCCTCGGTGACGCACGCCGTTTGCCGCCGCCGGAGCGAAATAAGTCAACTCACCTGTCGGCATCCGTCAGCCGAATCCACGCTCCGTGCCCACCTTGTCTACTTGGATGCAAATTAATTCCCTTTCCCTGGAGGCTGTGGCTGCGGCGACAGATGACAGGGCTGGTGGGCTCGCGGCGGGCGGCGGGAGTCGTTTATCAGGAGTTTCCATACCCTGCTTCCCTCCGTGACAGAGATTTGTAGAAATCTGAGGATGACAGGGATTCGGGAAAGAGCGAACACTGTGAATGTCCAGATGGATGGGTGGGTGGGTGGGCGGGTGTGACGCATGGGGATGTGCTCTGAGAACCTGCTTTGGGCGAAAGCACGTCTAGAACCCCAGGAGCCTCTGGGGGAGCCTCCATCCCCATTTTCTTTCTTTCTTTTTTTTTAATATATTTTATTGATTTTTCACAGAGAGGAAGGGAGAGGGATAGAGAGTTAGAAACATCGATGAGAGAGAGAGACATCCATCAGCCGCCTCTTGCATGCCTCCTACTGGGGATGTGCCTGCAACCAAGGTGCATGCCCTTGACCGGAATCGAACCTGGGACCTTCTAGTCTGCAGGCCGACGCTCTGTCCACTGAGCCACACCGGTCAGGGCCAAACTTTGGCCTCTTGAAGAGCATTTTCTGTGGGCGTGTTTGTGTCTGGTTTAATATCCGGCTCCCCTGTAAGGGCAGTGCTTGTAAATGCTTATCGTATTTTACTTCTGGACGCTGGGAAAGGACGGTCGGACTCTGGGCTGGGTGCCGGCATGGGGATGAGCCGGCCGCTGTGTGGGTTCGGGCAGTGGCCGAGACGAGGTGTCGCTGGATGGTGGACAGAGTGAGCGCCACGGGAAGTTACATGCAGCCGCGCGCTGGGGAGTGAGCCTTCACCTCTGCAGAGTTTACCGTGTCGTTCTGTCCCCGGCAAGACGACATCTCTGAGCAGAACGCAGAGCCTGGCCAGGGTTAGATGCCTGAGGCGGTGGGCCAGTCGTCAGAGCAAACGCGGACCGGGATCAGAGAGGGTGGGGAGACACCCTCCCGGGTAAAGGTGTCGGATGAGTGATATCTAAGGTGGGGGTCTGCCAGGGTTGCCAAGAACACAGAGCGGAAGAGTCTAGAACAGTGGTTCTCAACCTTCCTAATGCCGCCACCCTTTAATACAGTTCTTTATGTTGTGGTGACCCCCAACCGTAAAATTATTTTTGTCGCTACTTCATAACTGTAATTTGCCACTGTTATGAATCTTAATGTAAATATCTGTGTTTTCTGATGGTCTTAGGAGACCCTGCTAGCTGTTCAAGACCTACAGGTTGAGAACCGCTGGTCCAGAAGGTGACTCAGAACCAATAGCATACCCTGTTTCCCCGAAAATAAGACAGTATCTTCTATTCATGTTTGTTCCCAAAGAGGCGCCAGGTCTTATTGTCAGGGGGATGTCTTATTTTTCCACGAAGAAGAAGAATACGGTACACATTTCTTAATGAACAATAACAAAAAAAGGACATTGATTATCTGTCTACGGTACGGTAGTCGTTGTCATCACAAGCCAGCTCACTGATGGGCCACAGCGCAAGGTCTCTTTAAATCAGGAGTCAGACGCCTGACGGTAGCTTCGGGAGCCTTATATTCCGGGGAGGCCTTATGTTTTGGGGAGGTCTTATTATCGGGGAGGTCTTATTTGGGGGGGGATGCCTTATATTACAGCCAGAGGCAAAACTGGAAGTAGGTCTTATTTTCGGGGGATGACTTACTTTCGGGGAAGCAGGGTATGTGTATGTGTATGTGTACATACATGTAGATGAGGGAGAAGTTAATTCTCAGGATCGGGCTGACAAACCTGGGAGGCTGCAGACCCAGGAAGAGCCGCTGTTCCACCTCATGGCGAAGTCGGTCGGCTGGAGGATTCTCTGCCTCCGAGGGTCGGGCTTTGCTCCGTCCAGGCCCTCAGCTGACTGGGCGAGGCCCGCCCACCCTGTGGAGAGCAATCTGCTTGACTCAACATTGGCAGATTCAAATGTGGATCTCATCACGCAGTTCTAGAAACACCCAGAAACACCCAGAATGGTGCCTGGCAAACTCTCTGGCTGCTGTTGGTCCATCCGAATGGACATATGTAATCAACTGTCACAGCTCTGGCCGCGGTAGCTCAGTGGGTTGAGCATCGTCCCAGGCACCGAGCAGTCACCTACTCCATTTGGAGTCAGGCACACGCTGGGAGTTTCAGGCTTGATCCCCAGGAGGGGGGCATGCAGGAGGCAGTCAAGGATCTGATGATGGGTGTTTCTCACATCATTGACGTTTCTCTCCCTTCCTTTCTCTCTAAAATCAATGAGAAAACATATTTTAAAGAATTGATGGTCACATAGGTCCAGATCATCATACACTTTGGAAAGATTTTCTCCATGACCGAGCTGCCCCTGTCTTTGCAGATGGCTCAAAAGGCGTGCGAGCTCATTTGCAAAGTTTACGGGGAGTCGGCTGAGGGAAGGAGAAAGGGCCCCCGCAGAACCCAGAGGGAGTCCACAGTAGGCAATTTCAGTTTCATTTCGCAGAAAATGCGAAAGGAGGACCGTGTTTGTTCCTCTCTCCGCCTGTGGTCTGGGATAAGTAGAGAACAAGACAGATGTGACAGCCACAGTTAATAAGCGTCTGGGAGGAAATTTTGATTTCATTACCGTTTCGAAGGGAAACTGACTCTGCACCGTCGGGATTTAATATCTGTGAATTGAGAATTAATTTGTAATGTTAAATTCAACCAGGGCTGTTTAATTTAAATGGATGACATATATTAAAAACCAAAGGTCGGGTCCTGGTGTACACTGATATACAGGCTACATTTTTATGAATCATTAGGGATTATTTTCCACCCTGCATGTTCTTTGGGTAAATCGGTGACATTAAAGAATGTTTTTTTTTTTTCTTGGGTAGACTGCATAGCCAAGGTGTCTAAAAGAATTTGGCCTCTCTTCTCTACCGATGGAAAGCGCTGTAAAAAATGTGGGCTTTTCATTTGGTTCTGACTTGGAGAGAACAATGACTTTTAGCTTCCTTGCTGAGCGACTGGGTTTTGTGCTGGTGACGTCTTCGATGTATGATGGCTTATTTTATTTTTTAAAAATATATCTTATTGAGTTTTTGCAGAGAGGAAGAGAGAGGGATAGAGAGTTAGACACATCGATGAGAGAGAGACATCGATCAGCAGCCTCCTGCACACCTCCAACTGGGGATGTGCCTGCCACCAAGGTACATGCCCTTGACCGGAATCAAACCTGGGACCCTTCAGTCCACAGGCTGAAGCTCTATCCACTGAGCCAAACCGGTTTCGGCAGATGTAAGATGGTTTAGATGGGTACAGCCACTATGGAAAGCCGTCTATTATTCCTCAAAAATGAAGAGCAGGGCGACCCTATGACCCAGCAACCCCACTCCTTGGTAGACACCCAAAAACTCAAAATCATGTGTTCCCAAAGTCATGTGCACCCCATGTTCCCTGCAGCCTCATTCACGGAGGCCAAGACATGGGCACACCCCACGCGCCCTGGGACAGAGGCTGGGTGCAGAGACGGGGTCCATGGACACACATGGGGTACCGCTCAGCCACCAGGAAGGTGGGGTAGCGCCATTTGTAACAACACGCGTGGCCCTGAGAGCATTGTGCGAAGTGAGAGAAGCCGTCAGAGAGGCTAGGGGCACACGGTGTCACTCAGATGGGAGAGCAGGGACTTCTGTGAGCACGGACTCAGTGCAGGGGCTGCCAGAGGAGTTGGGGGGAGGGGTCCTACTTATACGGTGACAGAAGACGTGACTGGGGGGTGGGGTGGGCACACGGTGCCATATACAGATCTTGTCACAGAGAAACCCACACCCGACACCTACATGTTCATGTTGGCCAGTGTCACCCCAATCGATTTAATTTAAAAAAAGAAAGAAGCAGGAAATGGCTTAAGAGTTGAAAGGCCCCCGTAGGCCGTGTTGAGCTTGGAGTTTCTGTTCAGTTCCTGTGGTTGGGTTTTGTCCGGTGGCCGCTTAGGGGAGCCTGGGGCCCCTTTAAATGGTGCCCGTGTGAGGGGCACCTCCTTGCTTAGGTGAGGACCCTGGGAAAGAGACTCTGCGTGATCCAGTCAGCTGATCTTACTAGAACTGTGTGACCAGTCAGCTGATCTTTCTAGAACTATAGGACTCAGTTAGCTGATCTTTCCAGAACTGTGTGATCCAGTCAGTTGACCTTTCTAGGACTGCATGACCCAGTCAGCTGATCTTTCCAGAGCTAGGTGACCCAGTTAGCTGATCCTCTAGAACAGTGGTTCTCAACCTTTCTAATGCCGCGGCCCTTTAATACAGTTCCTCATGTTGTGGTGACCCCAACCATACTTCATAACTATAATTTTGCTATTGTTATGAATTATAATGTAAATATCCGTGTTTTCCGATGGTCTTAGGCGACCCCTGTGAAAGTGTCATTCGACCCCCAAAAGGGTCGAGACCCACAGGTTGAGAACCGCTGCTCTAGAACTATGTGACCCAATCAGCTGATCTTTCCAAAACTAAGTGACCCAGTCAGCTGATCTTTCCAGAACTAGTGACCAAGGCAGTTGATCTTTCTAGAACTGTGTGACCAGTCAGCTGATCTTTTCTAGAACTGTTCCACCTTTCCTCTCCCTGGGTGGATCCCCGGCCCAGCACCTGCCTCTGGGCTCACACCCATCTTTGCGCCTCCTCCTGTTGGCTCAGGGTCCTCCCCTGCCACCTGCACACAAAGCTGTGACCCTCTGGGCTGTGTGTCTGGGACCCTTGCTGAACCCGCCATCCGCTCTGCTCTGGTGAACAGCCTCCCATGTTCATCTTACTCTCCCCGTCGTCCTGGGTGGGGTGACCGTCTACTCAGCACAAGATGAGTCTGAATTAGAGGAGAAATGGGACTCATGGGCTGAAAGGCACCAGATGGACATCAAACCCCAGGCTTTCCTTTTGGTGAGTGGGTCCCCTGTATGCCAGGACTCTGCTCCGTGGCTCACACATCAGTGCTTTAATGTGTACAGCACGTGTGTGAGGTAAGTGGGGTTACCCCTGTAGGATAGCTGGAGAAATCGAGGCGTCTAGAGAGTAAGTAACTTGCTCGGCACCCAAGTGGTGGAGTTGATTCTAGTCCAGTGAGGGTGGAGTCAAGCAGGCAGCCCTCCTAGGTGGGGGCCCCATCCAGTCACCCAGAACTTAGGTTTGGGTGGGACAGAAGATGGAGGAAGGGGGTTCTCTCCCTGCCTGACCCCTGAGCTGGAGCTTGGGCCTCCTCCTCTCAGACGGGACCTAAACCCTCCATCTACCGGTTCTCCAGACTTTGGACTTAGACTAGAACTGGGTCACTGACTGACCTGGGTGGGTCTTCATGGGCAGATGGTGGATCCCAGGACTTCTGGGCTTCTGTAGTCACATTGGCCAATTCCTCATGATCTATTATCTATCATCTCTATCTCCTATCTATCTAACTATCTACCTATCTGCCTATCTACCTACCTATCTATCTACCTACCTACCTATCTATCTATCTACCTACCTATCTGCCTATCTATATGTGTATCTCTCTTTCTACTATCTATCATTCATCTATCTACCTACCTATCTATCTACCTAGCTATCTGCCTATCTATATGTGTATCTATCTATTTACCTATCTTCTATCTATATATTTACCTAACTGCCTATCTATATGTGTATCTACCTACGATCTATCTTCGATCTATCTATCTACCTGCCTATCTATATGTGTATCTATCTACTATCTATATCTATCTATCTATTATCTATCTATCTATCAACCTACCTATCTGCCTATCTATATGTGTATCTATCTACTATCTATCTGTCTATCTACCTACCTTTCTGCCTATCCATATCTATCTACTATGTATCTTCTATCTATATATCTACCTAACTGCCTATCTATATGTGTATCTACTTATGATCTATCTTCGATCTATCTATCTTTCTGTCTATCTTCTATCCTCTTCCTCTCTCCCTCCTCCCTCTCTCCCCTTCTCCTCCTCTCTCTCTCTTTCTCTCTGTTCTGTCTCCCTCCCATTGGTTCTGTTTCTCTGAAGCACAAGGGCCGATGCAAATGGACTCTCTCTCTGTTGCTTTACTCCTGAGTGTTTGCCTGGAGGGGAGGGAGGGACGTGTGTCAGGAATTCAGATAGGGATCCCCAGCAGCCCCACGCTGGACGTGTCCACAGGCGAGGGCTGCCGGCTACCTCCTTCTCATCCTGGAATCGCTCGCTGTGGCGTGTTTTCTGCTTTACCGAGCAGCCCCGCGCCGGACGTGTCCACAGGCGAGGGCTGTCGGCTACCCGCCTCGCGTCGTGGAATTGCTCGCTGTGGCGTGTTTTCTGCTTGGCGGGGCTCCGCGGCGGCTGTTGTGTAGAAGACGATAAACAGATCCTTTCTTCTCCTCGCCGGCTGTGTCGGTGGCCAGATGGTATCGGTGCGTCCCAGCCCCACCGCTGCTCCTCGACCCCGCGCTCCGCGTTGACGAGGGGGATGAGATGTTCTCTTGTCGGAACGAAGCCGGAGGATCTCGCCGCGTCGTCTCCTGGAAGCCGAGCTGCTGCCGATCCATGTGGCGTGGAGCGGAGCTTCCCTGCCGTCAGCGTGCAACTCACTCCCCATCAGCCTTATGCTGCCGGCGTCAGCTCACCGACCCTGGATGGGAAACCGTCCCCGGAACGGCGCCGGCTTCCTAACTGGGTGCAGGGAGCCCCACGGGGAACAGGAACGGTCAGGTGGGGAGACTAATGCAGGGGGTGGGGAGGTACGCCGCTGGTTTCATCATCTCCGCACGTGCTCAGTCCGCCGACTGGCTGCTTCCTGGGATTGTTCAGGGCTGGAGACCACACCGGCTGCACCCGTTGGGTTGACCAGCCCTGGCAGTGGGGTCACCGAAGCCCACCAGCGGTCGTGGGTGGGGAGGCACAATGAGCACCCGCTGGCGCCCTGGGGGACTGTGGGAGGCCAGGCTGACTGAGAGCTGAGACCGCGCCTCTCCCTGCTGGGAGCACAGACTAAACTTTCAGAGACACATGAGCGCGTCTTGGACACAGTGACCAAGTTTTCCGACCCCTAGTGTCCGAGGGCCTGGGGTTCATCTGACCATGTGTGGGCACCCGGCCGTGAGTCACAGGGCACTGGCTGCTTACCTCCCCCCATCTCACTCATAGGCTCCCCCTGCCAGCACTGGGGGGTGGGCTTTCTCAGCCGTGAGTGGATGTGTTGTTGGAATCGCCTTGGAGCAGTGGTTCTCAACCTTCCTAAGGCCGAGACCCTTTAAGACAGTTCCTCATGGGGTGGTGACCCCCAACCATAAAATGATTTCCGTGGCTACTTCATCACTGTCATTTTGCTACTGTCATGAACTGTCATGTAAATATCTGATAGGCAGGATGTACTTTCATTGTTACACATTGAACATCATTAAAGCATAGTGCTTAATCACAAAAAACAATATGTAATTATATATTGTGAAATATTTATTTCTAATTACAAGTAAGTGAAAATTTGTCTTGAATCGTGGTGTAGCATGGGCAACAGTCTTCCTAGGACAACAGTAAATGACACGGCTACATGTTGCTACACCGAGGAGCTGTGTGTTGGTTCCTAAGACTATGGGAAATAGGTGTTTTCCGCTGGTCTTAGGTGACCCCTGTGAAAGGGTCGTTCGACCCCCAAAGGGGTCATGACCCACAGGTTGAGAACTGCTGCCTTGGAGAGAGATGGCCCGTGGCTGGTAGGGTGGCAGAGTGGAGAGAGCGCACGTGCACAGATACACACACACACACACACACGGAATGTTCCAGACCACACTCAATAGCACGGGCTTATACCGAACATTTCCTGCTGCCTCCGAGGGGAAGCAAGGCCCCCCCGTGTTAGCTGCATCGGGGACCTGCCCCCCACGGGCCCAGGACGGCTCTTGAGAGAGGAGGGAAAGAACTTGTAAATTTCTTCTTCTGTGTAATTGTAACCTAGATTGCATTTTATTTTATGTTTATGTTTTTATTGATTTCAGAGAGGAAGGGAGATGAAGAGAGATAGAAACATTAATACTTAGAGAGATTCACAAGTTGGCTGCCTCCTGCACGCCCCCTACTGGGAAAGGAGCCTGCAGCCCTGGCATATGCCCTGGGCTGGAATTGAACCCGGGACCCTTCATTCTGCAGGTGGACACTCTACCCACTGAGGCACACCAGCTAGGGCTAACCTAGATACCCAGTGGTACCTCGAGATACAAGTTTAATTCGTTCTGTAACCTTGAGGCTTGGGAAATTATGAGACGCTCTAGTTGCGGTAAACTGGTGTGTCGTGTGCAGCAGACCCATCGCTCGACGGCTCGTATCTCAAAAATCTCGTATGTTAGGGCACTCGTATCTCAAGGTACCACTGTATTTTATGTACAATTGTAACTCTGATTCCCCGAGGGCCCAGGCCCTGCCAGTTTGTGAGTACAAATAAGCACATGTTTCCGTCAACAGATGAATCCCATCGCCCCACTCTGGGGATCGAGCCTGCGACCCAGGCATGTGCCCTGACCAGGAATAAAACCATGAACCTCCTGGTTCGTAGGTTGATGCTTAACCCCTGAGCCATGCCTGCTGCTGTAGGGGGTGAGGAGCTTGTTCTACCTGTGGGTACCTTTATCAAATATCTCCAGGACAAGTTGGCAGACTTATGGAAAATGCGATATTCCTTTTGCTAGCCCGTGAGTGATTTTTTAAGTAACGATCCCCTTCCATGTTTTGAATTTTCTCTTGCTGATTAATATCCATGGGCTTCTGCAGTGCTCAAACTATAAATATGTCTCTCTTCTCCGCGCTCCTGGCATGGCTAGAGAGCAGTCTGGTTCCTGAGCAGGGGCGGCTGGGGATTGAGGAGATGAAAGGAAGAGACAGACTCAGAGCTGATACCGAGTGCTTATTTTATAGTCTGATGAGAGGCCTGGTGCACAGATTCGTGCACCGGTGGGGTCCCAAGCCTGGCCTGCACCCCCTCTCAACCTGGGACCTCTTGTGGGATGTCAGATAGTTGGTTTCAGTGTGATCCCCCCTGGCCCGACCCAGACAGGAGGGAGCCCGATCCTGTGTGTTCCGCTTCTGGTCTCTGGTGGTCAGTGCGCGTCAGAGCGACTGATCAACCCGTCGTTTGGTTGCTTAGACTTTTATATATACAATGGTACCTCGAGATACGAGTGCCCTAACATACGAGATTTTTGAGATACGAGCTGTCGAGTGAGCGATTTCTGCTTTGAAATATGAGCAACAGTTGAGATAGGAGTCATCGCGCGGCTCAGCCGGCTGCACAAGACCCACCAGTTTACCGCAACTCGAGCGTCTCATAGTTTCCCGTGCCTCAAGGTTACAGAACGAATTAAACGCGTATCTCGGTGTACCACTGTATACGGATTATAACAAGATCAACATGTATACAAAGGCTCCTGTTTGGGCAGCACCTGCTGTACCGCCCTCTGCCCACTGGCTACTCAGGAAGGGATGAGGGAGGTGGCGAGGGCTTCATGATGCCAGGAGAGCACATGCCCTACAGGCCAGGACTTGTCTGCCACTGGTCAGCCCGAGGCTGGACCCTAGAGCCACCTTAAAAAATTTCCCTGGTCAGGAAATGCTCCCGTATCTGCCCCCTTGTTTGGCTCATGAAAATCTGTCTAGTGAGACAGTCACAGAGGGTGGGTTGGCTGGGTCCGTGGATTTCCGTGGGACAGTCACAGAGGATGGGACACAGCTGGGCCTGTGGATTTCCGTGGGACAGTCACAGAGGGTGGGGTGGCTGGGCCCGTGGATTTCTATGGGACAGTCACAGAGGGTGGGTCATGGCTGGGCCCGTGGATTTCCATAGGATCCTCATGCAGCCCCAGACCCCTCGGGGGTTTCAGGAAAAGCGTGTCAGAAGCCGGGAGGTGTGATATCTCTGCTGTCGGGTTCGATCTGAGCCCATCGATTGCCGGGTGGTAATGAAATTACCCGTCTCCGAGGCCGGGCCTGTCGGATCGCGTTAAATGACTTCCCATCCGGTGTGGGCGTCCGATCATCCCCTGGGCTCCAACCAGCACCGCCGTCCCCGCAGGACACCAGGCCTCCCGTCCACCTGGTTGTCAGGCGCCTCCTGGAGGTGCTGCTGTTCTTAAAGGAGAAGGGACACGTGTGCTGCTTTTGTGTGCGTGGATTGCTTTCTGTCAGCATTTCCAACGCTGGCTCATTTTTAAGGAACTCTGGATTAGAAACAGTGCGACTCGGACCTGGGACGGGGCCTCGGGGGGGGGGGGCACTGACGCTTTTCACACCCTGAGAGAATAAAAATCTCAGAGCACAGTGGTACCTCGAGATACGAGTTTAATTCGTTCTGTCACCTTGAGGTGTGGGAAACTATGAGACTCTCGAGTCGTGGTAAACGGGTGGGTCGTGTGCAGCCGGCCGATCCGCGCGATGACTCCTCTCTCAACTGTGGCTTGTATTTCAAAGCAAAAATCGCTCGCTCAACGGCTCATATCTCAAAACTCTCGTATGTTAGGGCACTCGTATCCGAGGTACCACTGTATTGTTCACCTGTGGCTGGGGGAGGAGAGGGAGGGCACCTGTGGGTGGGGCGGGCATCTGTAGCTGGGGGACCCGCCGATAGCCTGAGGAGGACCCTCCTGTAGATGGGGGAGACCACCTGTGGGCTGGGGGAGGGGTCCCACCTGTGGTTGGGGGGCTCACCTGTGGGCTCGGGGCAGAGGAGGGGGCAAGTCTGTCCTCTGGCCTCCTGGAGGCAGCACGTGATCGGAAATCGGAATGAAGGCAAGCATACACAGTAACAGGGAGAGAGAAATCGGCATTCTGCAGCGCTCACCCCCGACACATCCACGGCCAGCACAGCGAAGAGGAAGGAGAGGCAGCCAGGAGGCGCTGACGTGCTTGAAACCGGCATCCACGCTGCCGGAGGACCGGCTCCCGGGAGGAGGAAGCAGGGCCTCCGGGTGAGAGCCAGGCTGCCAGGCGCCGCTGAGCTGTGGCCGCCCGCCTGGGGTGTCTCCCTGGGGGACGGGGACGCGGTGACCCGCGGCAGTGGCGGTGGCGGCACTGGGTCTGCGACGGTGGCAGGCTTTGCCCCGGAAGGTGTGGGTCACAGAGTGTAAAGGGCATGAGAGGCTGCAGTTTCCCCTGGTGGCTGGGCCGCGTGGAAACCTGAGGGCTCGTCTCAGGACACGCCGAGCATTGTCAGCAGAAGCGATGCGAGTCATGTAGGCACGTGTTTCTCTCTCACTCGTGAGGGTGATTTTGTGTGTTAACGTGACCGGACCAAGGCAGGCCCCGCGAGCTGGCGACACATGGTTCTGGGCGTGTCTGTGAGGGGTTTCCAGAAGGAATTAGCATGGGAACTGTGGACCGAGGGAAGGAGAGGACTCCCCAGTGCAGGGGGCACCCCCACGCTGGGCAGGGCTCCGCAGGACAAAAGTGGGGAGGGAGACGAATTCCCTCTCTCAGCGACAGCTGGCCCATCGCTTTCTCCCGCCCTCAGACGGGCTTTCGTTAGACCGGACCCAGCCATCAGCCGACCTCCGGCTTCTGACTCCGCCGGACAGCATCAGAAGCTGCTGGGGCTCTCGCTGGCCAATGCCTTACAGTCAATCACCTGAGTCAGCTCCTGCTCGAAGTCTCTTCTGTCCGCCACCTATCTATCACCTATCTGCTATCTATCACCTATCTACTCTCTGTCATCTATCTACTATCTATCATCTGTCGTCTATCACCTATCTGCTATCTATCACCTATCTACTCTCTGTCATCTATCTACTCTCTATCATTTATATACTATCTATCATCTATCATCTATATAGTATCTATCATCTATCTACTATTTATCATCTATCTACTATTATCTATCATCTATCTACTATCTATCATTTATCATCTACCATCTACCTACTGGCTAATAATCTATCATCTATCTATTATCTATCATCTATCATCTACTTATTATCTATCTAATCTATCATCTACTTACCACCTCTCTCTCCTCTCTATGTATCTATCATCTATCTATATGTCTATGTATATATTTATCTGTCTGTATATGTCTCTGTGTGCATGTATGTATGTTGGCATGTATCTATGTGTGTATCTTTCTATGTGTGGATGCATGTATGTATCTATATGTGTCTGCAAGCAGGTATGAGTCTATGAGTCTGCCTGTGTTTATGTATTTATCTATGTGCCTGTGTCTGTATGTATCTACGTGTGTATGGATGTATCTACCCACCCACCTATGTTTCATCATCATTACCTGTGTCCATTAGCATTGTCTCTCCCTTGAACCCTGACCAGAAGTCACTGCTCATTGATGACTTGGAGAAGATGAAATCAAAGTGGCGAACATTCACTCAGCAGGCACCATGCCTGCAGACATTTTCCAGCTTCTGCGAGGCGGGCAGCGATGAAGATGCACAGCTGCCCCGGGTGACTGGTCAGTCTGGTTAGCAGTAGCTCCCGTGGACAGAGGGCCGCTCCCAGGGGTGGTCTCCTGCCAGCACCATCCCTGGTGAGGGGCCTCCATTCAGAACTCTCCACGGGGCGCAGGCCGACCCAGGTTCTCTCCGAGAAGGCCACGCAGGAGAAGCGGCCCGTGTACCTGGGCGTGTCTGCCTGTGCCTCTGTCCTTCCTTCTTCCCGGGGGGAAGGAGTCTCCAACCTCTGGTTTCCTCTCACCGGCGGACCCAGCCTTCGGAGGAGGATGGATGCGGAGAAGATGGATCCTGGAGCAGCGGCCTGCTACACCAGGCATTTGTCACCGTGCTTTATGGGCCGGCTCATTATGTCCTCCGCGCGCTGGGCTGCCGGGAACATTAGCTCTCTGAGCAGGTCGTTGAGGGAGTGCTCCGGTGGCAGGACCGAGACTGAATGGATTGCCGCCCGCGACTTGGCTGGGCGAGCTTCCCGCTGAGAAAGAGGGAAACGGGGCAGCCCTCTCCTCCGATCCAGTTCGCAGAAGCCCAGGCGGAGGCCGGCTCCCGGGCACGGAACCCGCTCAGGGCAGAGCCGCTGCCTTAAGCCGGATGCTCAGGTCGCTCACTGACCCAACAGTTAGTCACGGCAGCAGCGTCCCGCCTGCTGGGTGTGCCTTTTCTCCTCTGTCTTTGAGCCTTGGAGGAGCAGAGGGTACAGCTGCCGGGGGAAGTGCATACGTTTTCTCGGGACGGACACCTGGGGAATGCGGTACAGCTTGTTCTCTGTCCCGTCCCCACACTGCAGGGGAGGGGTCACGGCCGTCACACTTAGCTCTGCAGGGAAACAGATCCTGTCGTAGATTGACTATCTACCTACCTACCTACCTACCTACCTATGATCCACCTGTAAAATCAGGCACGGGCTCATGTGCCTGTAGAGAATGAGGGCCGAGATGGGCTGTTTGCCCGCTGGAACCGGGGGGAGCCATGGGTACCCCTTCAAGGGCAGAGAAGACCTGGCTCCTGCATCCAGGCAGAGAAGGTAAACTCCTCCTTCTGTCACCTCTTCTTCCAGCCAGGCCCTCAGCTTGTTTTTTAAAAAAATTTTTTTTGTTAATGTCAGAGAGGAAGGGAGAGGGAGAGGAAGAGAAAAACATCCATGAGAGAGAATCATGGATCGGCTGCCCCTGCTGGGAATGGAGCCCACAACCTGGGCATGTGCCCCGACATGCACCGTGACCTCCTGGTTCATAGGTCCACACTCAACCACGGAGCCACGCTGGGCCGTGTCCTCAGCCAGGGCCCGCACTCCCCAGTGGGTCTTCGCACGGGAGACCTGCTGAGAGGAGAAAGCCCAGTGGCTTCAGGAAGGGCTAGCGTGTGAGAGCCGCCCCTCGGGTCTCGCTGCTGGCTGACGCCTCCTGTCTCCGGAGGGTGGCGCCTTCTCGAGTCCCCGTTGTTCCTTGTCTCCAGGAGACGGGCTGCTCCGAGGGATGGAGCTGATGGACCTTGGCCTTTCAGCTCCCAGGACACTGAGCAGGATGGAGGGGTTAACGCACAGACACCAGTCAACGCTCCACCGCTGGGCCGTGCTGGCCGGACAGACGGCTGACTTCTCTCTGTGTCCTCACAGGGAGGGAGCTCTCAGGGCACTAATCCCATTGCCAGGGCCCCACCCTCGTGCCCTAATCCCCCACCCCAAAGGCTCTACCTCTTACTATTCACATTGGGGTTAGGAAGTCAACATACAGATTTGGGGGGACGCAAACCTGCCATCTGTCCGAGTCTTGTAATGCAAGCTTCAGTTAAGTAACCTTCTGACGGGGACACCCCAACACGCGTGTTTCAGAGTCCTGTCCGTCTTTGCTGCCCTCTCCCCCCTCCCTCCCCCCACCCCCGGGCCTCCTGCCTCCCGGGGAGCAGAGGGCTCAGATCGGGGCTGTTTGGTGCTCACATTAAGAGAATGGCTTTGCTGGCTCATCTCGAACGTTAATGACTTTCTCTTCCTCAACTTTGCAATTAGCTGAGGTTGCTGCACGTTTTGTCACATACTTCATCTTGAGGCAGCGTGTTTTTGGCCAGAGCGCAGGCAGTTCAGGTCTGTGGGCTCCTCCCCCAGCTGCATCCGGAGGTGAGGCCCCAGGCGGTGATGTCTGGCAGGAGCGCCCTGGCCGGTCTGCAGGGGTGGGGGTGGGTCGCTGGGACAGGGGAGCTGGCGGCGGATGGGCTGGTGCACGGGCCTGGCCCTTCCCTGCCTGGCAGGTGGCTGGCTGCTCTCTCAGCCTCTTCCCATCTAGTCCTAGTGCCTGTGGGTTCGTCCCTCCAGACACGCTCTCCACACACGGCATCTCCTCGTAGGTGCACAGGGAGGGGCTGCTGTGACCAGGGAGTATCCTGAGCTCCGAGGTACCACTCTCAGCCCAGCTGGTGAGT
This sequence comes from Lasiurus borealis, assembly GCA_004026805.1. Classification (NCBI taxonomy): domain Eukaryota; kingdom Metazoa; phylum Chordata; class Mammalia; order Chiroptera; family Vespertilionidae; genus Lasiurus; species Lasiurus borealis. The sequence continues at coordinate 4,184 of PVJN01036206.1, read as the reverse complement.
GTCCACCCATGAGCCAGGAGGTCATGGCTCGATTCTCGGTCGGTGCATGTGCCTGGGTGTGGCCTCTCCATTCCCAGGGAGAGGGCATGCAGGAGGCAGCCAGCCCATGATTCTCTCTCAATGTCGATGTTTCTCTCTCTCCTCCTTCCTTCTTCTCTGAAATCAATACAAATAATTAAAAAAAGAATTTACCTCCCTGCGCTGACCTGAGCCCGGCTCTCCCCTGGCTGTGTCTGTCACAAACTCTGTTCTCCGTCTTGTCTTGCCTGTGGAATGCTGGCCGGATGCCAGACCCGGAGCGGAGCTTGACATGTCTGTTGTCCCTGAATCCTCGGAGCCACCCTCTCCCTCATTCCCATAAACTGCCGGGAGGAGGCGGCTTTAACGCAGCAGCTCACAGGCCTGGAGCTTCAGCTTAGGAGTGTGTTCCCCAGGGGAGACGGTCCTGCTTGGATTCTACTCAGCAGTTGAGAAAAATCAGGGCTTTAACAGATGCTCAGCGGGTGGTGTCCCTGTGACCGGTCTCTCTTCCTCACGTCTGGAGGGAAAGCAGTGTTTATTGAGCGTGCTCCATTCCCCCGGCGGGGAGAGGTCCATTCTCTACATTCTCACTGTAACCCCGAGACCCTCGTTGGAGACCACAGTAGCGGGCTGGCTTCGCAGAGGGAGGTACGGAGGCTGGAAGGTGCCAAGTGCTCTGTCTAACGTGAGCCAGCTGGTGGGATGGGTGCCAGCATGGACCTGGGGGAGGGGGTCAGCAGCTAGCCACGGTGCAGAGGCTGCATGGGGCTGGGCTCCTGTGTAGGTGGGTGGGGAGATGCTGTGTGGTCTCTCTTCCTGTGACCGTCCTTCTTCCTTCCACTTCCCCGGGGAGGGAATGTCCAGCTCCAGACGAACGGGAGCTCCCTTCTCCCAGTGAGCTGTGAACGCCGGTTCCCCCTCTCACCCCCATTCTCCACACATGTGGACCTGCTCAAGGCGGGGCTGACTCAGCACCATCCATCCTCCCAGCCCTTCCCAAGGAGCAGGTGTGGAGTGATGGACAGTGACCCGCATCCTTTCCAGGTTTAGTCCATCTCAGGAAAGAGTTCTGCCTCACCTGGTGGGGGCACCTCCATGCTCAGAGTTCAGAAGGTGGTGTGGAACACGTCTTTAAAAAATGAAATATATATATATTTTTATTGCTTTCAGAGAGGAAGGGAGAGAGAGGGAGAGATAGAAACCTCAATGAGGAGAGGGAATCATGGATTGGCCGCCTCCTGCATGCCCTCCACTGGGGATGGAGCCCACAACCCAGGCATGTGTCCCGACCAGGAATCAAACTGTGACCTCCTGGTTCACAGATCAACGCTCAACATGGGGATGTTCAGCTGTCTCCTGTCCGCGTCGACCTGGAATGTAGAGGCTATTCCTCTTGATTCCCATGCTCTCCTTCTCTCATTCCCTTGGTCCTGTCCTCTCCCAGGCACTAGCTTCCTCTTGCCCCTGTGGCCTCGGACAGAGAGTCTTGCACTAGTTTTATTGCTGCTTTTTCCAGAACTTCAACCTTTCTTCCATTAGTAATTATCTCCTGTGACTTAGCCTGGGCGGCTACAACAAAAGACCACAGCTGGGGTGGCCTAAGCAATACACATGAATCTCTCACAGTTCTGGAGGCTGGAAGCTTAGTGTAAAGGTGTTGGTTGACTTAGACCCCAGCCCCGGCTGGTGGACAGCGAGCCACGCACAGTGGAGAGAGACCTGGTGTCACTTCCTCCTCTAGAAGGGAACTAATCCCCTCACAGGGCCCCAACCTCAGGATCTAATCCAGCCCCAATTCACCCCAAAGGCCTCGTCTCTCAACCTGCTGACTTTGAGAATTAGGGCTTCAACAGAGGATTTTTGGGGTGGACACAACATCCAGTGCACAACACCCTATCATTACTTTTGAGGTACCTTGTTGCATTCGGGGGTCTCTTTCTAAACGGGTGTAGATGGGTAGGGCCAAAGTGGGTGCAGGAGACACCGAACCTGCCCTGAGACACTAGAGAATGCAGAGGGAAAGTATAAAAAAGCAATCATTTGGGTTCAACTCTGCCTACCCAGAGTTGCAACCAAGGAAATGGTAAGTGGATGAAAATGGAGAACGGAGGGTTAAAAGATGACCTGCGACCTTCCCCAGATTAGAAGATGACCCATGAACTCCCTGGGTTAGAAGATGACCTGTGAACTCCTGGGTTAGAAGATGATTTGTGAACTCCCTGGGTTAGAAGATGACTTGTGAACTCCATGGGTTAGAAGATGACCTGTGACCTTCCCCAGGTTAGAAGATGACCTGTGAACTCCATGTGTTAGATGACCTGTGAACTCCATGGGTTAGAAGATGATCTATGAACTCCCCAGGTTAGAAGATGACCTGTGAACTCCCTGGATTAGAAGATGACCTGTGAACTCCCTGGGTTAGAAGATGACCTGTGACCTTCCCCGGGTTAGAAGATGACCTGTGAACTCCATGGGTTAGAGGAAGACCTGTGAACTCCCCTGGTTAGGAGATGACCTGTGATCTTCCCATGTTAGAAGATGACCTGTGAACTCCCTGGATTAGAAGATGACCTATGAACTCCCTGGGTTAGATGACCTGTGAACTCCCTGGGATAGAAGATGACCTGTGAACTCCATGGGTTAGAAGATGACCCGTGAACTCCTCAGTGAAGTGGCCTGAGTTCTGGTTCCTCAGTTCCGATGTGACCCCGGGCTCCTGGTTCTGGTGAAGCTGCTGTGAGTTTCCGTGTTATTCCACGTGACTGTGTGACCACCGGCTTCCTCTGTGAGACAGATGGAGTGAGCTCTTGGCCAAGGAAATGGCTTTTGACGTGGAGAATCACACCTTCCCGCCGCCTTCCCTGATTTCCACGTGAGATATTCCAGATGACCCCAAGGGCACCATGGGGTTGTCAGGAGAATGCCCAGCAAAGCCCGTGGAAGTGTCTGCCTCTTTAGGAAAAGGATCGCTTGCCAACTCTCCACACGTGGGAGTGAGTAAAGCACGTGGGGAGGAGGGGAGGCTACATGCCAGTCACACGGAGCAGCGGCTGCCATAGCCGAGAGAGAAAAACCAATGCCCTAAAACACCATTTGAATGTTAAGGGGCAGCAGAGCAGAACGCTTGCGATTACAGGGCTGGTTTCTGGCAGCCCCCCAATATTCACTGCCACACAAGGGTTTGGGTTGTGTTTTCTCTGACAAGGCATTTCTAGAATGGCTCGCCCGCAGTGGGGTGAGGCTCCGTGTGAGGTGGTGAGAGAGGGGAGCGGGAGGGAGGCTCAGATCTGGCCTGGCGCTCTGGGCAGCGAGGATTTGTACGGGAGTGAGTGGACCCGCAGAGTCGTGAGCCAGGCAAAGGTGCAGGTCTCCATCACCTAGACGTGCAGAGGTGGGTTATCCAGGAGAAGACCTGACTTCTGGAGGTCTTGAGACTCCTGCAGCTCCTTTCTCTGTTCTGCCAGGACTTGAGCCCATGGCCCAGCGTGAAAGGAAGGGCACGGGTTACCCCCAAACCATCAGGGGCAGCCCCGTGGGGGAGAACAAGGAAGGAGGAGCTAAGTACCTGAACTAAGTGCTCCTTTTTCTCTCCTTCTTTCTTTTTACATATTGACGTCAGAGAGGAAGGGAGCGGGAGAGAGAGATAGAAACATTCATGTGGGAGAGAATCATCAGCCGGCTGCCTCCTGCACGCCCCACTCTGGGGATGGAGCCCCCGAAACCTGGGCGTGTGCCCTGACCTGGAATTGAACCGAGACCTCCAGGTTCACAGGTTGACCCTCAGCTACCAAACCATGCCGGCCGGGCGGGGTGTTCATTTCTCAAAGCTATCTTCACTGGTGCCCCGTGCCCAGGTACAACATGATCAACAGGGACGTGCAGTTTAATGAAACGAAGTTGGTACAGGACACGTTTGCAGAGTCAGCAGAGCAGGCAGGAAACCCTCGGCCACCCCGAGGACCCCTCCCTTTCTCTCACTGCCTCCCAGTCCCCATCCCTCCTTCCTTCTGACCTGCAGCAGCGATGGCAGCCCTGTTTTCTTTGCCTCTCCACACCGACATCTAAAACAGGACCACGGACAGCTCTCAAGAGTGTTCGAGTGGCAGGGACTAAAATGGAACAGGTTTTGAGAGAGATTAAAATCCCCTTTTCTTTCCTTTTTT
>PVJN01036205.1:0-21642 GCA_004026805.1 Lasiurus borealis | reverse complement strand
ATATAATGAACAGTTATATTTGAGTATAGTTTGAATTCCAGGATGATGCTTGGGAAGTTTTTAAGACTTACTTTCCCCATCCGTTAAGTACTGATACTATCATCTACCTCATAGGATTATTGTTAAAGAGTGTCTTTTATAAGTTACTTAATGTTTATGACCTGTAATAGGTCTCAGTAATAATTCTTTCCCTTCTTATCCCATAAGGAATGAGGTTGATGATTAAATTTGTTCACGTTAGTCTCTAAGCAGGTAGGCCTAGTTTCTAATTCAGGGGTGGGGAATCTTTTTCCTGCCAAGGGCCATTTGGATATTTATAACATCATCCGTGGGCCATACAAAATTATCAACTTAGAAACTAGCCTGCTATATTTGGTCAAACATTTAATTAACTCACCCCTAATGCTTTGGCAGGGCCAGACCAAATGATTTTGTAGGCCTTATATGTCTCAGGGACCAGATGTTCCTCACCCTTGTTAATCATATGTATACTAGACCCAGGATAATGAGTTGGTATGATTTTCTTTTCATTTGTCTTTAACTTTTTAGTATAGAAACTTTCCAACTAATAACAAGATAGCAGGAATAAGATTATGAAAACCTATGCACCCATCACTCATCTTCAATAATAATTAACTCAAGGCCAGGTCTGTGTTATATGTACCTTCACAACTTCCACCCAGTCTCTACTCTGGGTCAGTTTTAGGTGAATTCCAGATATTATATTATTTCATTTGTAAATATTTCAGTGTGACTGCTGAAGACTCTTAAGTAATCAGACTAACATATTACTCCTAAAATTTTAGCATTCATTAATGTTATTATAACAATATAAACCATCCATTGTTCAGATTGCTCCCATATCTTATTTGTTTTTAGTTTATTTAAATCTGTATCTAAATAAGATCCATCCATTTCAATTGATTGGTACACTTTTTAGATTTCTATTCATTTGTAGCTTTTCTTACCACCACACCTTTTCATTTTTCCCTGCTGTTTATGGATCATTCGTCCTATTGTTTTTCATGGTCTCAATTCTACTGGTTGCCTTTTTATTTTTATTTTATTTTATTTATTTATTTTTATTTTTATCTTTAGTTTTTACAGAGAGGAAGGGAAAGGAATAGAGAGTTAGAAACATCAATAGGAAAGGAACATTGATCAGCTGCCTCCTGCACATCTGGGGATGTGCCCGAAACCAAGGTACATGCCCCTGGCTGGAATCAAACCCGGGACCCTTCAGTCCTCAGGCCAACAATCTATCCACTGAGCTAAACCAGCTAGGGCTAGTTGCCTTTTTAACACGTCCTTCTGTCCCCTGCATTGCCTGTACAGTAGTAGTTGGAACTAGAGGCATGATTAGATTCAGGTTTTTGCCAGGGTATTTCACTGGTGGTGGTGTATCCCTCCACTCTAGCTCATAACCTCTGATTGCCTCTGTTTTTGTGATGTTAGTGATGGAGTTCACTCTTACCTAGATGCCTTGTCTCCCCAGAGGTTGTAAAATGACAATGTCCTCTATTTTTCCCTCTGGAGTCCTTTGATAAAGAAAAATTTCTCCTTATCTACTGTTTAGTTCCCGGGAGATTGAAAAAGCAAGAGGCCTTCTCTTTAGCTTGATACCTTTTCTTTGTTAATCCGTTTTCAGGAAGATGATTTCATTCCTCAGCAGCCTCCAGAGGTGAGATAGTGTTGCCCTCTGGCATGTTTCAAGCTCACCTTGACATTTCTTGTTCTACAGCTGGAATTAGCCATTTCCCTTGGGAACCCTGACTCCTTATGGCAGGAAAAGGTATCTATTAAAAGGTACTATTAAAGCCAGATCTGGGGAAGTTTCCTTTCAATTCTCTGAAATGTAAACAACTGAAAGTAACAAATATGGTGTGCAGCCTGGCTCGGTGAATTTTTTTTTAACCTAACCTACAGTCTTTAAGTTGGCATACAACATTCCTCAACTAGCCACTTGGTGTCACTGCACAGTCGCATGTGCATTTAAGAGTACCTTAGGATGGAAGGCAGAGGGAATGAGGTAGTAGATGGTAAAAGCCCTATTGCAAATATAGATGAGTGCATTAGATGACAAAATTTGTTCTAAAAGGAAAGTCTGGTGTCCTGAATTCGGTCTTTCTGTTATATGACCTTGTGAAGGATGTCCACAAAGGGATTATATATTTATTAACAGTATTCATTACAAGTACTTTTAAAATGAATAGAAGGCTATGAGAAAATAACACTATCAGAATATTTTTCATTTCACAAAAGAGCATAGAATTATCCTTATACTTAGATGAGTAGCCACATTCCACCACACTTCCCTCCCTATGTTGTCTGTAAAGACCACTTAGGTTAAAGCTTAACCTCCTCTACGCATTTCAGCACTGGGTTCTCAAGAGAGACTAATAGCAGAGGTCTGATAGTTTTAATGAAACGTCCATGGTTTTAATGAAATGTCTGGGTATAAAGGAAAGGGTTGGACACATGGAGATCATTGTCAGGGCAAACTGTCCTTGAGTCCTGATTCTACCACTCAATGACTAGAACTTCTTGCTTGTTATTGAGCCTCTGTGTGCCTCAGTGTCTCATCTGTGACATGGGGTTGCTGTGAGGATGGAATATGATGCCTGTAAATGTCTACACAATGCTTGATGTGAGGTAAACACTCGCATCATGTTCTCTACTTCTTGACTTCACCTCCTTCTGAGATTAGTTTTCTTAGAATTAACAACAAAAAGGTCAAGTTACTGCAAGTACACTTGAGTTCAAACCTCAACTCTAATAACTGAGTTTTTATAACTTTGGGCTTTCTGATCTATAAAATAGAATGTATGTTGCTTTGTTGTGAGAGTGCAGGGTCTTGATCCTTGTCTTTTCTGCATTTCTCTATTTTTCCTTCTTCTCTAAAGATCTTGGTCTCCTTCCATAGTATCACTTGCTGCCCTTTCATCAGTAACACTCCAACCTGACCTCTGTCCATCTCCCTTGAATGTCTTATTATTCTTGGACTTATCATGAAGACGAAGGTGAAGGCATTTACACATTCATTCATTCATTTAAAAAAATCACATATTCATTTTTTACTTACTCTGTACCAGGAATTGTTTTAGGTCCCAAGCAAAGGGACTGCTCCTTGAAGTGGGAGAAGCATCACAAAAGAAACAAATGTCTCAAGGTATTTCAGGACTGTGTTGTTTCAGAGCATCTGTGGATTGAAATTATAGGAAAGCATATTTCCATTCAAAAATAAAAACATCCTGGCATAAGGTATCTATCAGTAAAATGAACAGATGATGAGGCAATAAGTCCTTGCCCTGGAGGAATTCAAATACCAGCTGAACACTCAGATGACAATTATGCTATGTAATACTTATACTAAGTGGGAAGTTTGGTTCAATTTGACAAATGTTTATTGAGTACCTCTGATACATAAGCCTACCTTACCTCCAAGAGTCTAATCAATGATAAGATGCTATTTCTAAAACCTAATCACCTGGAATTTAAATTAATCACCAAAAATTAATCACTCCCAACTCATCAATTGTCCCACCAGACTTTTATAAGTATGACATTTCTGGGTGGATGAGCCCATGTCTACCGTTTTCTCCCGAGCTCACCAGGAGGTAACACCACATCTACTCCCTCAGCCATCTTCCACATCAACATGTCTGAGATGGAACTCAGCTTTCCTCCCCAAACCTGATCCCCATCTTACTGAAGGTCCCCCTCCATCCTCCTACCCACCCTGTTCAAATGTCATCCTGACTCCTTCACCTAATTATTGGCCAAGTTCTAGTCACCTCCTAGCTGGTCCTTCCTTCTATCCACACTGCCACAGGTCTTCATCACCTCTTGTCTACCCTACTACCATGGCCTCCTGATTATTTCTAGTTCTTCCACCTCTGCCCTTTCTAAGGTGTCCTTTGATCACGGCCAGGTGGAAGCACAGAACCAATCATACTACTTCCCCCCACTGCTCAGCTCTGGTTGTGGGCCTCGGCCTGCCTCTGACCCAGACACACATTAAGGCTGGGACCAAGGCCACGCTAGTCATAAAATGTTCCTTCGCCATGAGTAGGGGAATGGGTGAACTTTGGATTAGGTCCCCAAATGCTTGACCCGGCAGGGAAGCCTAGTAAAAATGCTTTGATGTGGCATTTACTGCCCTCCACACATAGACCCACTCCACTGTCCACCTGATCTCAGAGCATCTCATCCCCACTTCCCAACAGCCCCCCAAACACACATAGTGTCCATTTCCACTCACACTCACCCAGCTCCTCTCAAATGTTCTCCCCAGTCTCTGCTTATTGGGAGCTCTGAGAGGACAGGAATTTTTGTCATATTTTTTATTGCTAGCATTAAGAAGAGATACTTAATAATAGTTGCTTACTATCTCATCTTTCATAATGCCTTCCCTTCGTTTTCAAAGTCAGATCATTTCCTATTGCTCACCATTCTGTTTGTGCCTTTTACAAAACTCCATTGTTTGCCTTCTGCCCTGTATCATCTTTATGTCTTTCTGTCTCAGCAACTAGACCTCGCCAAGGCGAAAAGACATCTCTATCATCTTTACCCCTCTGCAGTATCTAGCTTGTGCTTTGTACTCAGTGATGCTCGGCTCACTAAACTTGATTCAACTTGATAGAAGGACATGTGTTATGGTGTTAAGCCTCTTTCTGTTAACTTGAGATTGTCAGCTGCTGGTCTTACATTTCTTTGGTCTGGCACAGAGCTACATGCCAGACTCTCCACAAATGTGTTGACTTGTTGATTGTTAAAGTTTTAAACCAGGTTGGATGGTCAGACTTAGAATCATTTTATTTTTCTTTCTTCCCCACTGCCCGCCTGCAGCAGACACTCCCTGAAAGACAACACAGTAGAATTTTTTGCATCCTTGAGCCTGTATCATCTCCTCCCCCACCCCACCTCCAACTCCTCCAGCCCTTTTTAGTAGGGGTTTTTTGTGTTTCTGGAATCCAAGACAGGTGTTAGCTCCTTGGTTCCCATGGTAACCAAAAGTCTTTGTTAGGAATACTGAGCTCTGATGCTGAGTGAGATAAAATACAGTGCCCCCAGGAGAGCTTCTTTGAAGATAGAGACTTGGAGACTTGTTAATAGGCTTACAAAAATAATGTATAGACTTCATGTTTACTTCCTTTGAGAAGCTCAAGGCACTTTACAAGCATGCCTTAACTCGTACTCACACATGCGGGTAAATTTGGAGAGCTGTGCACACTGTGTTGTTACCCTCTGAGTACAGCTTGGAAGCTGAGGCGGGGAGGAATGAGGTAGCTCATCCCAGAACCCAAACGAGGCAGCCAGTAACCAGAGCTGGGCTTCCTGCATTTATCAGAGTTATGTGCCTAGTAGGGTTTGGTCCTCTGGCTTGTTGATGCACTTCTGTGACATGGTTAGATTGGCAGGAAGGGCAACGCAAGCGTCTGTTCCTTAGCCCACCTCGCTTTGCTTGTGTCTACTAGAAGGCTCCCAGAATGAAGCAATAGTGAACATTTTATGCTCATTACCAGCATCTCAATCCACTGGAGGGTAAATACAAACAATTGGGGTGTTTTTTCCAATAACGAAACCCCAAAGGATGACATTCTTTGTTTCACTCTCTGCCAATCTCCTTGTACCTCTTAGACAACCTCTCGGGGTCCTTGGCCAAGTCCTCAGTCTTCCCACCACTTGAGGACTGGGATTCCCAAAAGCAGTTTACTGATTCTGTTTGCTCACCATCTATGCCTGGTCTCTCTCCTTACCACGATTATAATTAGCACCTCCTTATTGGTGACTCCCACATTTCTCTCATCTATTTCCCAAATCGATAGCTCTGACTCCAGTTCTTCCCCAAATCTAAGGAGATTTTCACAGTGCTTGCCACATACTTAGGTACATAATAATTGTTGGATGGCCGAAACCGGTTTGGCTCAGTGGATAGAGCGTCAGCCTGCGGACTAAATGGTCCCAGGTTCGATTCTGGTCAAGGGCATGTATCTTGATTGCGGGCGCATCCCTAGTAGGGGGCGTGCAGGATGCGGCTGATCGATGTCTCTCTCTCATTGATGTTTCTAACTCTCTATCCCTCTCCCTTCCTCTCTGTAAAAAAAATCAATAAAATATATTTAAAAAATTAAAAATAACAAAAATAGTTGCATGAATGTATTTTACAGTGGCAACTTCATATGAGCATGCCACAAACCAAATTATTAACCCTCTCAACCCTCTCCCAAAGTGACTGTTCAGCCTAGAACCCCTAATCTGGCTAGTGGCATCAATCAATCCAGAGGTTTGACTGGAAACCCTGGACCATCCCAACTCCCCTCTTCCCATTCCCCCAGTCCCCACCCATCCAGGTACCTTTCAAATTTGCCTTTGTCCAGGCCTTTGTCATCTCATAGTTGGCTGTTCCTGGCCTCCAGTGACTCCATTTCTCCTATCCCTCCACTGCCACCAGAAGTATCTGTCCAAAGTACAATCTGATCATATTTACCCCTTTAAAAGGCTACCTCTGCATCTAGGGTAGGGTTCAATGTCCTTAGCATGGCATTCAAGACCCTTCACAATGTACCTCCAGTCAATCCAAGTCTCCTGTTTTAATTCCCTCTACTGTCCCCTCAATATGTACTTCCAGTGTTTATTATATGTGACCATGGAGGCAAGCAGACTTAAGTGCTACCATCTTTAGCTCTGTCAACCCGAAGACAGTAACTTTCGTTGTTTATCCCAGAATTGTTCATCTACCAAGGAGTCTAATGTGTATCAGGCAGTGTGTTAGGTGCTCAGGATACACCATTGAACAAAAAGTGACAAAGATCCTTGCCTTTGTGGAGCCTGTATTCTATCAGGGATCTCAGACCATAAGCTATGAACACGATGAGTAAAGAAAATGACCAAAGGAAGAAGAAAGAGGAAGGGAAGAAGGTTTATAGGATTAAACATTTTGAGATTAGATCTCCTTGAGAAGGTGAGGTTGCTCATGGAGTTTGTTCTTTATTATTGGGCTCTCTTCCTGTGTTAAATACCACTGTATATGAACATCATGTCCCTCACCTCTGGAGTCAGGGGGTTGAATCGTTGTTCTGAGCAAATTATGAAACAACAATAATAGCTACATTTTCCTGCGACAGGAGCTTACTCTGTGAAAGGCACTGGGTTGAGCAGTGTGCATAGTCTTTTCTCCTTTAAGCTTTACAACAGCCTTCGAAGATTGATGCTCTCCTCCCTATTTATCAGATTACAGACCCAGGATTAGAGAAATTAAAGCATTTGCCCAAGCCCATGAGCTAGATAGAAAGTAGCTGAGGCAGGAGTTGAGCACACAACTAGCCATTTTGCCTCCAACTGACAAATGAAGATAGTTGAGAACCACTCCTTTGAATGTTTCCCGAAACCAGTAGCTTAAAGAGCCAACACCATCAAGAGAACAACTCAGTATCACAGCATGAGAGGGGCTACAGAGAACACTCAACACCTGCTCCCACATCCAGCATCTGATTATTTTCAGACAGATGGTTCTCAGCCTCAGTGCAAGCTTTTATTGCCAGAAAAATACTTCCTTCGTGTCTGTCCTTTGTCTACTAATCCAGTTTCCTCTCATTTGAGCCTCAATGAAGCCAGAGCTCAACTTTTTCCCTCGCTTCATAATTTTTCTTCGATCTATATGAAGAGCCAAGCCTCAGCTCTGTCCACGTTCTATAGCTGTTGTCTAGACATTATAATAACCAATCTCTTAAAGATGAAATCCTGGCTGTCTTCACATCAATAGCCCTGTAATCAACGTGCTGAATGCTTGTGGAGCATGACTAACCGCTTATAAAAGAGGAAAGCATGAGTCAGAGAACTCCACCAAAAATAATGCATTTGGCCTAATCTTGGCCTGATGAGGATTCAGACTTCTGAATCATAAAGCTCATTAGAAATGGGAATGAATTTGACTCTCATAAAGATTTTAGGGCAACACAGATTTAGAGTGGTATATTTAGGGTAGGCCGCAGGACGAATTTTGGAGTGTAGGCAGATGACGTAAAGAGAGAATAATAATCTTGAAAAGAGAGGCTTTATTGCTTTTCTGTACCCACCTCCTGTCCTCGGGAGAAAAGCCTGATTTAGGGAAAGTCTCTTTATTTACTAGGAAGAGAAGGCTTTCGTGATTTGAGCAGGGGAAGGGATTTATTAGAAGCCCTTTCATTCCTTTGGGCATGCTTAAGGCTAGCCGAGGGGCCCTCCAAAGAGTCCTCGGGTCCCTGACTTTGGCAGCTCTGTTTTTGAACAAAGCTGGCTGCTTCTCACTGCCGCAGAGGTGCCCACTCATTAGAAAACTGCTCTGCTGTGGAAGAAATGTTACCTGCAGCCACGCCCTGGCTCCCCTTGATCCTTCCTCCTTCTGCAGCTGGAGATGGAGGCCCAGAGGAGGAGCTAGAGAAAAGGGTGTGCCTTGGGGCAGAAGGTCAGCCTGCCATCTAGGGGAAATTTCAGTGAGGGAAGGGGAAGCTCACATTTCCTGTGGAACTATGTACAGTGGTACCTCGAGATACGAGTGGCCTAACATACGAGATTTTTGAGATACGAGCCGTCGAGCGAGCGATTTTTGCTTTGAAATGCGAGCAACATTTGAGATAGGAGTAATCGTGTGGATCGGCCGGCTGCACACAACCCACCAGTTTACCTCGACTCGAGCGTCTCATAGTTTCCCACGCCTCAAGGTTACGGAACAAATTAAACTCGTATCTTGAGGTACCACTGTACTCTGTTTCAGGCTCTGCATTAGAGTTTTCACATCCATTATTGCACTTAATGCTCATAAGAACCTTGGAGGAAAAAAGAAAACATATCCCACTTTCACAAATGAGCATCTGAGGCTCAGAAAGCTCAAATCGACTCATCTAGGAAGTTCACAATCTCACCATCGTCATGTGATTGTCATAATAAGTGTGGTGCATGACTCTTTTTGAAAGACCCCCCTCTCTCGGAGACCATGTCCTTTCCTAACCAGTCCCTTGCTTTTGTACCCTCAGGCAGTTTGGGGGTTATGCCAAGGAAGCCGACTACGTAGCCCAAGCCGCCCAGCTACGCACCGCCCTGGAGGGCACAGCCACCTACCGAAGCGACATCTACTTCTGCACTGGGTACGACCCGCCTATGAAACCCTATGGACGTCGCAATGAGGTCTGGCTGGTGAAGACATGAGTCGTTCAGAGCCAGCACTTTGGGGATGTGTGCTGGATCCACTCACTGGACGGGCAGGAGGGGCTTTTCGAACTGCAACTTCAGCTCAACCGACTTTCCTTCAAAGCCAGTCACTGCCAACTTTTTGAAATAAGTGTCTTCAATACACTAGGGCTCTTTTCCTCGTGGTGGGAAATACAGCCAAGATAGGTTCCAGCAGCATTTTCCCAGCTATCTGGGATTCAAAAAATGGCTATTTTAAAATGATCAAATCTGTATTTCTGTGATTGAGGGGGGAATGGAATTTGTGTGTGATCTTTAATCTGTGATTCTTATAAGAGCTTTGTCTAAAAAGAAACTAAAAATAAAGTTATTTGACTTAAACAGCTAAGACAAATTCAAGTATAATTATTTCAAGAGTCTACAATTTGTGGTTGCCAGAGGGGAAGGGATTGGAGGGCTGGGTGAAAAAGGAAGGGATTAAGTACAAATTTGCAGTTACAAAATAGTCATGGGGATGTAAAAGGACAGAATAGGGAATATAGTCAACAATATTGTAATAACTATAATGCCAGGTGGGTATATGATTGTCTAATCACTGTGCTGTACATCTGAAACCAATAGAAAACAATAGTGAAAGTAAACTGCCATTGAAAAATAAAAAATGATTTTACCATCTTATACTAGTAGGTAATACAGCTATGAGTATTACTGGTGGTGTTTACTGTGACAGGAATCCAATATTTAGAATTCCAAAATCCTTCCGAATGTAAACCCAAAGATCCTGGGGTAGGAGGAGGGCATGCACCAGACTCGGGGCCAAAAATGCAGCCGCGGGAGCCTGAGATCATGTCAAGGAGTTTGAATTTTATCCTAAGAAAAATGACAACTCAATGGCTTTGAGCAGGAGTATGATATCTTCATGTGTAAGAGGGGGAAATTCTGCCTTCAATGTGGAAAATGAGTTGGAAGTACAAGGGACAGGAGGCAGGGAGCCAAATCACAAGATTCTAAGTAAAAGATGATGGAGGCCTCTGTTAGGGTCATGGCATGGGGATGGGGAGAAGTGAACAGTTTGGAGAGAGAAATAGGATCAGCCGAGACCGGTTTGGCTCAGTGGATAGAGCGTCAGCCTGTGGATTGAAGGGTCCCGGGTTTGATTCCGGTCAGGGGCGTGTACCTTGCTTGCGGGCACATCTCCAGTGTGAGGTGTGCAGGAGGCAGCTGATCGATGTCTCTCTCTCATTGATGTTTCTGACTTTCTATCCCTTTCCCTTCTTCTCTGTGAAAAATCAATAAAATATATTTTAAAAAAGAAATAGGATCAACAGGACGTGGTGAGCAGCAGGTGAGTGAGGTAAGGGAGCAGGGGTCAAAGTGCCCAGGATGGGCTGCCACTCTCTGAGTAGGAAAGACAAGCAGGTCGACTGGGAAAACATGTCCACAAAGGGTATTTAGGCCTGTGGTTCATCTGAGTGATGCTATCTTGTGGGCAGCTGGAAGTATGTCTGCTGCTAAAAAGAGAAACCTAATCTAAAGGTATATGGGTGGTATCAGCAATATACAGACAGTGCATGAACTATGGACCCTGTGTGGAGTAAAGAGAGAAGAGAGCCGAGGGAAGAATCGGGAGGAACCCCAATAGTTAGAGGAGAACTGAGGAAAAGAGCGTGCCAATGATCTAAAAGAAACAATCAGTGGTATAGGAGGAAATCAGAAAATTAAAAAGAAAGAGGTGCCCAGTGAGAGTTAAACTCCATCATGTGGTGCTATGAAGCAAGTCCTCAATGAGCTCCCGTTGATCTCCACTGCCACCATCCTAGGACACATCACCATCTTTCTTCCCTGGACTCCTGCAGCGGCCTCCTGACTGCTCGCCACATCTCCATTCTCACCTCCCTTTGCTCCATCTTCTACCCAATACCCAAAAGGATCTTTGCCCTCAGACTAAAAGACAAACTCCATTTTAGGACCTCCCAGGCCTGTGTCCTTTGGCCCCTGACCACCTCTCCAATTCCTATCTTTCAAATCCCTCCCTTACCCTGTTTTCCCGAAAGTAAGACATCCCCTGAAAATAAGACCTACTTCCAGTTTTGCCTCCCGCTATAATATAAGGCACCCCCCCCCGAAAATAAGACCTCCCCAATAATAAGGCCTCCCCAAACATAAGGCCCCCGAAGCTACTGTCAGGCGTCTGAATCCTGATTTAAAGAGACCTCGCACTGCCTAAACAGCTCCGGCTGCACTGCGGCCAATCAGTGAGCTGGTTTGTGATGACAACTACTACCGTACTGTATACAGGTAATAAATTTCCCTTTTTGTTGTTCAACAATAAATGTGTACCGTCTTCTTCTTCATGGAAAAATAAGACATCCCTGAAAATAAGACCTAGCACACCTTTGGGAGCAAAAATTAATATAAGACACTCTCTTATTTTCGGTGAAGCAAGGTACTATCTATCCTCCAGCCACAATGAGCTGGTACTCCCTTGAACCCACTTAGCTCTTTTGGCCTTTGCACTAGCTGTTAAGTTTGCTTGAAACCCTTTTTATTTCCTTTGTGAATGACAAGGTCTTCTCATCCTATGGGTCCTAACTTTACCTCTTGCTCCTCCAAGAGACTTTTCATGACTCCTAATCTAAAATGGGTCCGCCCTGGAGTTCTCTATAAAAATAGCATTATTTTTAATGTCATAATGCAAACCACCCTTTATAATTTTTGGACTTATTTCTTTCATTTTTTTCTGTGCCTCACACTGATTATGTTTGATAAGAAGGAGCCCCGTATCTGCTTTCTTCTTCATTATACCCCCAGCACCCAGCTGGGGGGTCATATATCATTTAGAAATGAATTAAACTGTAACAGAAAACTGAATCAACAATAGCTTTAACCTACTAAGGTTTTATTTTCTTGCATAGCAAGAAATCTAGAGGTAGATTTAGTGGCTACATGATTACGTCCCTGCACTTGCCTTCCTCTTTCCCTCATGGCTGCAAGATGGCTGGTACAGCTCCTGCCATCTCATCCATGTTTGTTCAAGTCAGGGAAAGGGGAGAGGAGGAAAAGCTGTATTCGTTGCATCTGTCTCATTTTTTGAAGAAACAAAAGAGTTCCCAGGAGTTCCCCCAGAAGATTTCCATTTACCTCGAATGGTCCAGAACTGACACTGCCATGGAGATGGGAACGTGTATGTGTTTGGTTTTCCAGCCTCTCCAGTGGGGAACAGCAAAGGTGAATGATATTCAGAATGGCTTTAGGGCAGTTAATTTACAGTGAGTAGGTATGTACACCTTGAGTCAAGAGTTTGGAAGGTGAGAATTGGAGAACAGCTGGAGAGACTGACTGAGGCTGGATTGTACAGAATCTTAAAAGTTTTAGTTCTACATTCTAACTTCTGAGCACCGAATACTCTCTCTTCCCAGTGTCTCCTGCTCCCCCCATCTCTCCTCTCTCCCTCGATGAAAATCCAAAGCAGCCCAGCCAGTGTTGCTCAGTGGGTTGAGCATCATCCTATGCACAAGAGGTTGCTGGTTCGTTCAATTCCCTATCAGGGCACGTGTTAGATTTCAGGCTAAATCCCCAGTAGGGGGTATGCAGGAGGCAGCCTATCAATGTTTCTCTCTCTCTCATGGATGTTTATCTCTATCTCTCTCCCTTTCCTTTCCTCCCTTTCTAAAATCAATAAAAACATTAAAAAAGAAAGGAAGGAGGGAAGGTAGGAAGCAGGGAAGGAAGGAAGGAAGGAAGGAAGGAAGGAAGGAAGGAAGGAAGGAAGGAAGGAAGGGAGGGAGGGAGGAAGGAAGGAAGGAAAATCCAAAACAGTGGAACATTCTCAAGGTGAAAAAGGAAGTGGTTGTCAGTCCCCTCCCCCACAGAGAGGACATAGGGTTGACTGGAGAGTGTGGATATAGTGATTAAGAAAAAAGAGGGGCCCTAGCCAGTTTGACTCAGTGGATAGAGTATGGCCCACAGACTAAAGGGTCCCAGGTTTGATTTTAGTCAAGGACACATACCTCAGTTGCAGGCTTGAGCATGCGTGGGAGGCAACCAGTTGATGTGTCTCTCTCACATTGTTGTTCCTCTCTGTCTCTCCTCCTCCCTTCCACCCTCTGAAAACCAATGGAAAAATATCCTTAGGTAGGATTTTAAAAAAAAAGAAAGAAAGAAAGAAAGGAAAAAGAGAGACAGGAGCTAAGGAAACAAGTTGTTTATCCTCATTCTGGATTCAATAATGAAAAACAGAACCACAGAGACCAGAGTTGCTAATTGCCAATCTTTGGACCAGTAAAGCAATCTCTCTCCCTTATTCCAACCCAATCTTTTGTCAATATCTTTCCCAAAATAAATGTTGATGAAAAGACCACCATGTAGTCCCATCTCACTCCTCCTCTCCGCAGGGTCTGGAGTAGAGTATATGGCCCGTTTTTTAGATTGCTGTATAATTAAGTTGGAAAACAATCAGCAGTAGAGTATAGTTATTAACAAATATCCAGACTGTGCTCTGGGTTAGTGCTCAGGATGACTGGCTTAAGGCTGCAGCCTCTCCGGAACTGCTTACATAAGGATGCTCCGCCTTCTGCCCGAAGCTACCTTCCTGTGACATTAATCCCCTTGTACATTTTGTAAGCAACACCCAGTAAACGTTGTCACATGCAGCACAGCACAATACCACATTGTCCTGCTCCTGTAAGTATTTAAGGGCCACCAGGTGTGTATAAACACTGTGGAACCCTGGGCTGAGCTCAGGGAGCTGGCCACCACTTGTTTGTGGAAGACCTCCCTCATTTACATTTGGCTTCTCCACTCTTGAGTAATGGCACTTTGATCTTTGAGCACAGTAATTAAAGCTTCACAGCATGCCACATTGATGGGTATTTATTTGGTTGAATGCCATGGATTTTGCCTTAGAAACTATTCTTCTTGACTAGTTCCAGTGTGTGTGTTTTTTCTTCAGAAATATTTTGTTTCTATAGCAACCAACATTCTAGGAATTTGAGAAAACACCCAAGCCATATCCAGAAATGCAGAATCAAGAATCAATTCATGTCAAGTGGGAATTCCAGAGCAGACTGAAGGTGTGGTAGAAATTGATGTAGGCTGTGTAAACCTACCTCACAATCAAACTTCAGGTAGAACATGAATTAAGTTTTCCCTGGCGATGAACTAATTAGACTTTCATCAAAAAGTAATTTTATGAGCGGGCTCAAATCCCAGCCTCTTCTCATATCATGCTTCATCCTTCCTTTGGGTACCTTTTCCTCTAGTGTCACGAGAAAAAATGCTTGTTCCCTTAAAGCATCCTCACCTCCCCACTCTAAGCCTTGGCTCCCACTGCTCCCACACCTTGAATCCCCTCATGCCTGCCTGTCCATCCTCTTCCTGTAGCTAGCGCCTGGGAAGGCACATGGGCATTTCTTTAAATTGTCAGCTGAATCCAGGGTGGTAGGTAAAGCTATACCCTGGAAATACATCTGCCAAAAGGCAGAAGTATTATCAGCTTGACCTTCATTTCAGCCCAGGCGCCAGAGGGTGGGTTTTATTATATAAAACAGCCAAACACCAGGAATGAATAGGAAAACTTCCAGGTATTTGGGGGTATTATAAAATAAACTCATTGCATCGTCTCTGGGTCACTGTCTCTCCATGCGAAGAAGGAGCAGTCCCACCTGGTCCCAGCTTTTTCCTTCTATCTCTGTGTCTTGTCTCTTTCTTTTATTTCTCAATCCCCAGCCATTCTTACTCAGGAACTGGACCGCTCCCTAGCCACGCTGGACGCAGAAAAGAGAGAAATATTTACATCTACCCAACCCTCAAGTCCCACCCCCAGAGTCTTTGAATTCTTACCTGTTCCCTTAGGCACACCCTCCTTCCTTTGTGTTTTATGGTCCCACATCACCCCAGAGGATAAAGATATGTGCACAGTAGATGCTCAGTCTTATTAATGTAGATTAGTTTTAAAAACTTACTAATTTAAAAAATAAGAGATATTGATAGCTCACATTTATTGAGCATTCACCCTGTCCCAGGCACTATGCACACTCATTCCATGAACTGCCTTATTTATTTGACACAATAACCCTAAGAGGTAGTCAGAGGCACTGTATTCTCTACCCCACTTACAGATTAACTGGGGCAGCTCAGCAGGTTCATTAACATGCTCCAGGCTACACAGACGGTACATGACAAAGCTAGAATTTGAACTCAGGCAGTTTAACTCCAGAACCAGATACTACTAAACACTCAGTTGGGTGTCTGCTTTCCTTGTCTGGCAAGAAAGGAAATGAGGCAGAATGTGACTCTACAAGTGAGTACTCTGAGTGGATGCTCCCTCCTCTCTGGAGAAGTTATTTTGAGGCTCAGCCAAGGTGTCAGTGACATAATCCTATGTCCCTAGGGTATATGCCGCAGAAATAGCATGGGTACCCAACAGCCACCTACATGCCACCTGCTGGATCCAAAGCCCTGTCTATCTTTTCTCCTTTCCCTCTATAGTTTAAAATTCAACTAAAAGAGGGTCTTATGTCACCAATAAAAACACAGGACCCTTTCCCCTCCTTAAAAAAATGTTTATAAAAAAGGTTTAAATATATAATGTGTGCTTTTAATCATGTTGTCTCTGCCCTGATTTTAGAGCCCTTTCTTATGAGCTAACAGATTGTGGGTGTTCGCCTTGTGTTTATGAGTGGGAGGCCCTAAGCTAGAAGCAGAGTCCAGTGGGACCTCAACCATTCAAGGAATCTAGAGGAACTTTCAGCGCTTCGATGTCTCCTCAAGGGCTTCATAAAGGAAGTGGAGCTCAGGGAATTGGTTTCGTTCCTAGAAGAGGTTCGATGGCCGTTAGAGAACTCCACCCTTTTATTCCACTCACTCTGTTCATCCACATTTACTTCCTCTGAAATGGATCTCCATTCACACACTTCAGCAGGTGCATTTTTAGTCTTTATCAGGTTAGTTGGCTCCTCTGGCTCCTCTGTACTCCTTGACACCAAGACTGCTTGCTTCTTCTTTCTCCTTTGTGTTTCTCCTTTAGTACCTGTGCACCTACTTCAGACTACCCCCTACTTCCTTCATAGTCTTCTCTCTCCATGCCCAGCCCTTAAATGTTGGTGTTCTCTGGGGGACATACTCTATCCTCTATCATATCACATCACTTTCTCCCAAGATGAGCTCATCAATGACGATGCAGATTATGCCCATGTTCTGTAACATCCCTGTCCTGGTGTCTTCCAAGGATTCATTTCTAGCCCACCTCTCTTCCTGACTTCATTTTTTTCTACATACCATCTCCAGGCATGCAGAATTAAGAAGTGGGTCCTCTGCTAAGACATATACTGAATAGTCCCTCCCTTAGTGACACAAACAAATAACTAAAGCTTTGAAATTATCACTCATAAGGGCTCATAAGAAATTGATAAGATTCATTCTCTCTCTCTTTTTTTTTTTTTGGTGGGGGTGGGGGTGGGGTCTCTTTCCAGTAGAAAAGGAGGTGGAAGTATTAATTTATTCTTCAAGTTACACAGAACTCAGAATACATAGATTTCAATGACTTGTCAGCATATCTCCCCAATTAAATGTGATTTTCTCAAGTGCTGATATTTAGTATTATGTATTTTCTCACTCCCGGTTCCCAGCAGAATACTAGTTCACAACAAAAGAAACTCAGTGTATGATTGTGGAAGGAAATAAACGAATGAATATGTTTCTTAGTTCATGCAACTGCTGAAATATCACTGGGAAGTGAGGATGAAGAGGGCTAGCCTGTCTGCCTGCATGCCACACAGCTTGGCACACGTTTGGAGGCCAACAGGAACTTGGCACATAAAGAAAAATAGAAAAAGACAGAAGTAAGTCTGTAAGTCCCACATTCTATGACCCACTTGACATAGTCACGCAAGTAATTCACAGATATCTCAGACTTGACATGTCAAACACTGAACTCTTGCTTCAGACTCTTGCTCCATCCCCCAAAACCTTTTCCTCCTTCAATCTTCCTCGTTTCTCTAAATAGCACCACCATTCACCTACTTGCTCAAGGCAAACACTACAAATCATTTTAAAGAGAGACAGAGTTTCCCTGTTAGCCAGATGGTCCTCCCCGGTGCAGCTATCATCTGAGATCAGAATGTTTCTCTTGCCAATGAGGCCATTCGCCCCAATTTGGACAGCCCTCCTGTGAAATTGATCAGTTGGCCAGTTCTTTTCTGTCTCCTCCCAACTTCTCTTACTTAAAATGAAGGGGTGGGTGGGGCAGAGAGCACAAGCCCACAGTGCCTCCCGCCATGCCTAGTCAAGAGCAAGAGTTAAAAGACCACAAGCATTTTGCTATCTTCTGTGTCTTTCTTCCCTGTGAATCCTGGTTTGCCTGCGCTTGGCTTCACTCTCTAACTTAACACATTCTTGGATTCCATCTCATCATTCATGCATTTTATAAATATTCAACAAGCCCCTATTATATGTCAGGCATTGTTCAGGGAATTAGATTTACCAGTGAACCAAACAAAGACCCATTCTTGTAGAATAGGGGATATAAATAGTACACAATAGGCACAACTAATTGTTTATTGCATTGTGTTTTAGAAAGTAATAAATGCTATGACAGAATTAAAAGGCAGAGCAGGATAAGAAAATAGACGAGTGTTCAAGAGTATGAGATGGAGACGGTGGTGTGAAATTTTTACTAGTATGGTCAGGGAAGATCACATAGAGAACAAAGATTTGAAAAGAGTGAGTGAGTTTACCCATATGGGGAGAAAATATTATAGGCAGAGAAACAGCTAGTGCAAAGGCCCCCAGACAAGGTGAGCCTTTGTGATTGAGTGACAAATTAAAGAAGCTGAAGAAGGGTGAGCACAAAAGGAGATCAGAGAGGTAATGGGAAGCACCAGATCATTTAAGTCCTTTGAGGCCACTTTCAAGACTTGGGCTTTTTCTCTATATAAAGTGGAGAAAAACCATTACAAGATTAGAAGCAGAGAAGTGACATAATCAAACCTAGCTTTTCAAAGGATCCCTCTGGCAACTATATATATATTTTATTGATTTTTCACAGAGAGGAAGGAAGAGGGATAGAGAGTTAGAAACATCGATGAGAAAGAGACATCGATCAGCCGCCTCCTGCACATCCCTTACTGGGGATGTGCCCGAAACCAAGGTACATGCCCTTGACCGGAATCGAACCTGGGTACTTTCAGTCCACAGGCTGATGCTCTATCCACTGAGCCAAACCAGTTTCAGCAACAACTATATTGACTGTACACTGTAAGAGATTCAGGTTGGGATTGGGATTGGGGGACAAGAGTGGGAGCAGACAGCCAGTTCGTAGGAGTCTACTGCAGGAATGCAGTCAAGAGATGAGTTACCAGGACCCTGGTAGTGACATTATAATGGTGAGAAGTGATCAGAGTGTGATCAGAGAAGTATATATACGAGTATATATTTTCAAGGTAGAACCAACAGGATTTCCTGTTAGAATGTATTTTGGGTGAATAAAAAAGTCAAGATGACTCCAGGATTTTTTATTTGAGCAACTGAAGGATGAATTTGTTATAAACTGAGATGTGGATGGCTCCTTGTGGATCAGGTTTGGAGGTATCATGAACCTAGTTCCCTTCATTCTTCTTTTCCCAACCACCTGCAAGACAAAGATTCCACTTCCAAAGTGTCTTGCATCTTACTGGCTCTCTCCATCACCTCTTGATGTATCAGATGACACTCCAACCAACTGAGCTACACCAGCCTGGGCCATAATATCTTTTAGTCATTCTTCAGTATAAGCATTAAATTCATTTATTCTCTTCCTTGTTCACCAAGTTTAATTCAATTTTTGACTGAGTTTTGAAATGCAAATAGATCGTTTATTCAAATGTCTTTCTTTACAGTTTCAGCTTTTCCTCTAAAAAGTAATGATTGCACCCTAGCTGGTTTGGTTCAATGGATAGAGCATAAGCTTGAGAGCTGAAAGGTCCCAGGTTCGATTCCGGACAAGGGCACATGCCTGGGTTGTGGGCTCGATCCCCAGTGGGGGATTTGCAGGAGGCAGCCAATCTGTGATTCTCTCTCCTCATGGATGTTTCTCTCTCCCTCTTCCTTCCTCTCTGAAGTCAATAAAAATATTTTTTTAAAAAAAGTAATGATTGTGACTGAGAGAAAAATGAGTTATAATATCTCTAATGTTATTTTACTCAAATAACTTTATAATGTTCTTTTCTATGTGTTATAATAATATTGGGAACATACAAGAGCAAAAATTATTGCATTTATTAGAAAAATGTAAAGACTTTGGATGAACATCCTTTCAATGGAATGCTGGTGCCTCTGGGATCAGCTGATCCTATGTGGATGTGTGCCTTTGGCTTTGACTAGGCTTTTTGGAACTCCATAGAAATAAATAGGTGTTAATCTGTAGAACACTTATAGCAATCCTAATAATTCTTACATGTAAATATGTATATGAATTCTGAAGGTTCAGTTAAACAGCTGAAACAAGAGGATCCATTTCCCAGAGGGTGTTTCCATTGCCATGTCTCATGCTTTGGCAAGGATGGCTGAAAGGTTGGGCTCCACTGTGCTGTTATTAAAGTACCTACGTGTGTGTGGTCTCTTGTGTGTCTCAGGATTCTCAGAGCATGGCAGCTGTGTCTCAGGAGATAGCATCTGGAGACCAAGTATCCCAAAGCAGCAAAGCAGAAGCTGCGAGGCTTGTTTTGACCCAATCTCAGGACTCATGCATCATCACTTCCACCAGTTTATGGTTTACAAGAGTCACTAAAGCCAGGCAAGATTTGAGTGGAGGGGAATTCGACCCCTGATGGGAGGAATCTCAGATAAACACAGCCATTTTTAAAAACTCCCACTTCTGACTGCATGCATATAAGCATAACCAATGGACACAAGACACTGGGGGGTTAGGGCATGCATGGGAGTGGGGTGGGAGGCGGGAATGGGAAGATATGTACACATGTGATACATTAATAAAAAAAATAAAAATAAAACTCCCACTTCTTTTGGAATTGTTGAATGTGCTTGACATGTTAAAATATATCAGCTTTCTCCCAAAATTGTAGTTAAGAATGTCCAAGAATGATCTAAGATCTAAGTATGCTCTTTTATTTCCCAAATATCATGTCCCAAAATATTTGCCAAATGGGTCTTTTCCAAATCAAGAAATCCAATTTTATGTATCATGCTTAGCTTAATACTTTACCTTATAACAACCAGCAATTCCACCATAAATATTAAGTGGATATTGTCAGCTCCAACATCTGAACAAAATATTTCTAAAAGTTGTGCTCTCTGACATCTCATCTGATTTCAAAAAATCCATGAGATTCAGCTAAAATTTATTGAGGCGACAAAGCTTCATGATGAATAAACCATGGTTGTTAGTCATTTTGAACCATTTTTAATAACTGCCATATTTTCTGGTCATATTTGTCGTCCAAGCTTATAATCCCTTTGTAAATTTTTCCAGTTTTGTTGTCCAAGCTTGTAATCCCTTTACAATTAAATAATATTGAATCAACAACAACACACTTTTCCAACTTGGAGATTATACCTAATCCAATTGCG
Source organism: Lasiurus borealis (assembly GCA_004026805.1). Lineage (NCBI taxonomy): Eukaryota > Metazoa > Chordata > Mammalia > Chiroptera > Vespertilionidae > Lasiurus > Lasiurus borealis. Next base: position 909 of record PVJN01036205.1, on the reverse strand, counting down.
AATAAAATTAAATTTAAACAATACAAAAAATCTTCTGTAAAAACTTTGACACTCATATCTGATCTGTCAGGTATTGACAACTGATAGCATCAGTGTTTTCATTCACTTGAATCACAAAATCTATATCAGATTGTAATTGTGTTAAAACATTGCTTTTCAAATAAGTCACAGGTATGTAATGTACAGCACAGGAAAAATAGGCAATATTATCATAATAACTTTGTATGGTGGCAGATAGTTACTAGACTTACTGTGGTGACCATCATAAGAAATATAAATGTCAGATCACTATGTTGTACACCTGAATCTAATGTAATATTGCATGTTAACTGTACTGTCATAAAATGGCTTTCCTATATTCTGTAGTTGTACAGATTTGATGAGGTATTATGGTACTAGTATATTAAGAGGTATAATACTAAATTTGTCAGCTGATTCATCATTTTACACAATATGTATTGTTCCATACATCCTGGAAGAATAATTTTTAACAGCTGTGTAACCCAATTTTTGTTCTGCCACCTAATACATTACTAAATTATTATAAGCTTTTTCTTAGTAGTAGATGACAACTTAAAAACTATTGACACATTTATATATTTTTCTTTGGAAACATGTGAGGGACTTACTGATAGGATACCATGTTGTTTCCCCAGGTGTGTTTTTCATTTTGAAGATTTTAAGTTTTCATTTATAAAAATTTCATTATAAATTATACTGGAGTCCCAGTGCACAAAATTCATACATGGGGGACGGGGAGTCCCCAAAGCCCAGCCTGCACCCTCTCCAATCCAGGACTGCTGGCTCTTAATGCTCACCTGCCTGCCTGCCTGATTGCCCCTAACTGCCCCCCTGCCAGCCCGGTTATCCCAGCTGCCCCCCTGCCATCCTGGTCACTCCTCACTACCC
>PVJN01036204.1:0-21644 GCA_004026805.1 Lasiurus borealis | reverse complement strand
CAGCATTTCTATCTCATGACTGGGATGTTAATCATTTAATGTATATATTTTCATTTCTTAATATTTCACACACATGCACACATATAATACAGCCCTGCTACCGAACCCACATGGAATGCCTGGGCAAACAGAAATGGAATATTATAGGTGGCATCCTACTCCTTGTCTGCTTTTTAATTTTATGTATTTCAGACATTTGTTCATTCTCCATGAAGATTTACACCTACTACCTCATTCTTTTAATAGCTCTATGTATTCCATATAGTGATATCAGAGTTGATTTATTAAATCTCCATCAGTAGACTTCGTAAGTTTATTTTTGCTCACAAATGCCAGTGTAGTTGTAGGACAGGTTCCTAGAAGTGGGATTGCTGGTTCATAGGATGTATACATCTTAACATTTCTTCAGTTCTTAGCTATTTCTTCAGAGTTCTTAGTGGGAGGATTATAAGTTCTCAAAATGTTGAATTTGTCAACCTGGCCCTTGGCAAAATTGCAAGAAGGCACAAATTTATCTTTTTTTTTTTGAATCCTCACCTGAGGATTTTTAGGGAAAGTGGAAGAGAGAAGGAAAGACAAACATTGATGTGAGAGAAACACATCAATTGGTTATTTCCTTCACAAGCCCAGACCAGGGACTGGGGGAGGAGTCTGCAACCAAGGTATGTGTCTTTGACCAGAATCGAACCCTTGCTAGAGGCTGACATTCTATCCACTGAGCCAAACCAGCTTGGGCGGCACAAATGTATCTTTTCTTCACTCCATCCCTTCAAATTGTACTCTTCTGTCCTCCTTCTTTCTTTTCCTCCCATCCCACCCAGATGCACCCTAATTGCCCCATGACTGATAAATCTAGCCATTTCTAGTAGCAAAATAACATTGCTTCCCTCTGAGTTTACTGCCCTCTGCATGATATTTTCTGTTTTAGTTATTGGGGTCACCCTCCAGCCAAAGAATACTTAGATTTTCCTAGACTCCTCCCTCTTCTAAACTGTCCTCAGGCAAGTACTAAATCCTTTTATTCTATGAAATCTGAAATCCTGCCTAGCTCTTATCACCATTCTCTCCAGCCAGAGTTCCACCCATGGCCTTGGTCTTGGGGGAGCCAGTTACAGCCAGAAATATTTTTCTAAAAAAATTTTTTTTGTTTGTGTTAATCCTCACCTGAGCATATTTTTCTATTGACTTTTAGAGTGCATGGAAGGGAGAGGGAGAGGCAGAGAGAAACATCAGTGTGAGAGAGATGCATAATTGGTTGCCTCCTGCACACATACCAACCAGAGCGGGGGAACCTGCAACCAAGGTGCCTTCCCTTGACCTGAATTGACCCTGGGACCCTTCAGTCCAAGGCCAATGCTCTATCCACTGAGGCAAACCAGCTAGGGCTAAAACTTTTTATCTGTTTTACCCATCTTCTGCTTATAACCTTTCAGAGGTTTCTTCAGGGCAAACTCAAGCTCCTTAACATTCCGAGGACCTTCTCTCTTTGGCTCTAACTTACCATGGAGCCTCATCCTCAGGAAACATTTCTCACTTACCCCTATCTCCAGAGCGATTGGCGCCACTGCTGGTACATATTTGTGCTGTTGTTTTCTGAGAGGCAACACAACCCCTCTCTTTATATTTTCTGCTCCCACTGACTGGAATTTTTTTTAAATAAATCTTTGTTGTTCAGTTTATTACAGATGTTCCTCTCCCCCCCCCCCCCATAGTTCCCCTCCACCTGATTCACCACCCCCCACCCTATGCCCTTACCACCCGCCACTGTCCTCATCCATAAATGTAAGATTTTTGTCCAATCTCTTTCTGAATCCCTCATACCCTTTTTCCCCTGAGAATTGTTAGTCCACTCCCTTTCTATGCCCCTAATTGTATTATATTCACCAGTTTATTCTGTTCATTGGATTTTTTATTCACTTGATTTTTAAATATATATTTTATTGATTTTTTACAGAGAGGAAGGGAGAGGGATAGAAAGTCAGAAACATCGATGAGAGAGATACATCGATCAGTTGCCTCCTGCATGCCCCACACTAGAGATGTGCTGCAACCAAGGTACATGCCCCTGACTGGAATCGAACCTGGGACCTTTCAGTCTGCAGGCCGACGCTCTCTCCACTGAGCCAAACCAGTCTCGGCTATTCACTTGATTTTTAGATTCACTTGTTGATAGGTATGGATTTGTTATCACTTCGTTGTTCATAAATTTTATCTTAACCTTTTTCTTCTTCTTCCTCTTCTTAAAGAATACCCTTCAGCATTTCATATAATACTGGTTTGGTGGTGATGAACTCCTTTAGCTTTTTTTTTGTCTGTGAAGCTTTTTATCTGACCTTCTATTCTGAATGATAGCTTTGCTGGGTAGAGTACTATTGGTTATAGGTTCTTGCTATTCATCACTTTGAAAATTTCCTGCCACTCCCTTCTGGCCTGCATAGTTTCTGTTGAGAAATCAGCTGACAATCGTATGGGTGCTCCCTTGTAGGTAACTAACTGTTTTTCTCTTGCTGCTTTCAAGATTCTCTCTTTGTCTTTTGCCCTTGGCATTTTAATTATAATGTGTCTTGATGTGGTCCTCTTTGGATTCCTTTTGTTTGGGGTTCTCTGCACTTCCTGGACTTGTAAGTCTATTTCTTTCTCCAGGTAGGGAAAGTTTTCTGTCATTATTTCTTCAAATAGATTTTTCACTATCTTGCTCTCTCACTTCTTCTGGCACCCCCATAATTCTGATGTTGGTATGCTTGAAGTTGTCCCAAAGGCTCCTTATACTATCGTCGCATTTTTGGATTCTATTTTCTTTTTGTTTTTCTAGTTGGGTGTTTTTTGCTTCTTCATATTTTAGATCTTTGATTTGATTCTTGGGGTCCTCTAGTCTGCTGTTGGATTTCTGTATATTATTCTTTATTTCAAACAGTGTATGCTTAATTTCTGACTGGTCCTTTTCCATTTATTTGGCATTCTCATTAAGATCCTTGAAGGTCTCACTAACTTTCTCAGAGGTCTCACAAAGTATCTCGGCAGTTTGTAGAAGATTCTTGAGTAACCTTATATGTGGTTTTGAACTCTCTGTCCAGTCATTTGCTTTCCTCTATTTCTTTCATTCATGACATGTTGCTTGGTCTTCTTCATATTTTAGTTGTTTCCCTGTGTTGATGGAGTGGCTTTGTGTGCTAGTTGTCCTTTAGGGCTCAGTAGCTCTGCCTCCCCAATCACCTGAGGTGGACTCTCTTGGTGCACCTTTTTGTGGACTGGGTACACAGTCTTGTTGTAGTTAAGCCTTGATTGCTATTGGTACATTGGGAGGAACTGATCTCCAGGCCAATTGACTGTGAGGATTAGCTGTGTGTATTAATAAAAGAACTGCTGTGTTGGAGACACCCCTATGAGGCAGGACTTGCTTCAGTGGGGCTTTGGTGCTCACCAAGTCTGCCTCTTGAGTGTGTCACTTATGTATGTGAGGAGTTGAAATCTGGTGTCATCTCACACTGACCTAGGTACACTGGTTCCTGGATCTCCAAGGAGGTGCAAGTCAGCTAGAGTCTGAGGCCACCCAACAGGAGCTATGGGGAGATTTGAAGATTTCTCCTCTTTACTTGGAGTTTGGAAGTTTTGGAGTTGTCTGACCCAGTTGCAATTTGTTCGGTTAACCTGCTAGAGGGCAAGCCATTCATGTGCAAAAGCTGCTGCACACAGCTGGGTGGGTTTGTAAATTGGGCAGGGCAGGGTCTCAGGGAATCACTAGGGTGTGGCAAACAGCCATGACTGCCAGTCAGCCCTCTCTGCCTTGTTCTGTTCCGTTTCCCATGTCCCATGCCCCAGCGCAGTAAACAATGATTCCTGTGCACACTCCTGCTAGAGAGCCATCTTCCCTTTCCGGCCAAATGGCAGACAGTCCAGTTTCTCCCTGTATGAGTCTGAGTCCCTAGAATCTCACTGGAAACTGGAGTTCAGAGAGTCAGGAACTTGTAACTCACTCTCAACTGAAAAAAACAGTGCATGCCAGCCCGATTCGCATGTTTCTCTGTACCTCTGCCTTTCTGAGCCTTTGCATTTCCTACCAGGTCTCAATGCACTTTTTTCTTTCCTTCTAGTTGTAGAATTTCCACTCCACCAAATTTCCCATGGTTCTGGGGGATAGTAATTTTGTCTTTTAGTGGTAGTTTTGGTGTGATTGTGAGAGGCAGCATGTATAGGTGTATGCTTATGCTGCCATCTTGGTTCCTCCTGACTGGAATTGTTGTGACAGAATGCACGGGAGAACTATCAGCCACCACTCGGAGGGAGGAAAGTTTAAGCTTTATTTCACAGATCTGCTACTCCAGGGGCATTCTAGACCCAAAGCCTAAACTGAACTCGGGGGAAGGCTCCTACCTATATATCTCCTCCTGTCTCTGATCTATATATCTCCTCCAGTGGTGGCCCCTGAGGGTCCCTGCAGCTCTGCCCTAGTCAGCTGTGGCAGGGCCCTGGGGTTAGGCTCTGCAGCTCCACCCAAGTCAGTCAGAGTGGGGAAGTAAGACTACAGTTTTAACCAGATACTGAACTAAGTTGCAAGGCTCCCTGCTCCCCCACCCCATTTTCCCTGCCCCCTATATTCCTTTTTCAGAATGTCCTTCTCTCAGACCCACCTTTGCTTCCCTAACTCCCATTCCTTCTCTAGGTCTCAGCTGAGATGCCACCTCCTGCATGGCCCCCTTAGGTTGGCTTAGGTGTCTGTCACAGTGTTCCTACCCTGAGCTGTGCAATCTCATGCTGGCCATTCACACCCCTGTCACACTTTTGGTATAATTGCCCATTTCCTGCCAACTCCCCCTGGAATGTTAGTTCTTTGAGGGAGGAAATGATTGTGTTCCTTGCTGAAAACCCTGCACCTGGTACAAGTCTTGTCACAATACAAGTTTGTGGATTTGAGTGAAGGGATACATAAATGATGGAGGGTTTTCTGGCAGTCTGTACATTTAAACTCAGACCTATATTGATAATCATAACAACAATCTCCATCTTAAACATGTTTCATGTGCTAGGACTCAAGGTTTGTATGTATTATGTAATTCAAATCTTACCTACTCTGTGAAGTAGATCTTGTTAGCACCATTTCATGGGAATGCTGGGATGCAGAGAAGTTAAACCACCTGTCTGCAGTCACAAAGCCAGTGAGGGGCAAAGCTGGGACTGGAAGTTTGTCTGGTCCCAGGGCTAGTGCCCTGAGCTGACTTGGCTGCCTCCAGACTCCACCTCTGCTTTTGCAGTTGAATTTAAAGGAATGGAGGGCTCACTGACTGCGATGGATTGGCGTCTGTCTGGTGGACATGGCTGTGTTCTGCATTCTGTGCAAGGTAAGTACTTGTTACTTCTCCTGCAGAGTAGGCCCAGTTGGGGAGAGACCATGGAAGTATTTTTGATGTGTGGACCAGAATAAATATCTATAATATATAGTTTAAAAAACATTTAATACTGTTTTATTCTGAAATAATTTCAATTTACAGAAGAGTTGCAAGAATCACACAAATAATCCCTATATACCCTTCACCTAGATTCAGCAATTGCTAATATTTTTCCACGTTTGTTTTATTTCTTTCTTTAAAAAAAAAAAAGTATTTCTTCAGAACTATTCAAGAGCAAGGTTCAGTCATTATGCCTCTTTACCCCTAAATACTTTGGAGTGAATTTCCTAAGAACAAAAACATTTTCTTACATAACCACAGTAGCTAGCAAATTCAGAAAATTTGACATTTATTAAACACTATCACTGATACTCAGATTTGAACATTTATTTTAATAATGTCCTTCATAGAATTTGTTCCCAATACAAGATCTAGTTTAGTGCGTTTACTTGTTATGTCTTGTTTTTTAAAAGCCCTGGAATTTTCCCTGGACCCTTTGAGCATGGCTCTTTGATTCAAGTTCAAGGGCAACCATGTGCTTGTGATCTTGGGCACTAGACTAGGAGTTCTAGACTGGGACACTTACTCTTTTTTTTTTTTTAAGTTAAATATATTTTTATTGATTTCAGAGAGGAAGGGAGAGGGAAAGAGAGATAGAAACATTAATGATGAGGAAGGATCATCCACTGGCTTCCTCCTACATGCTCCCTATTGGGGATCTAGCCTGCAACCTGGGCATGTGCTCTGACCAGAATAGAACTGTGACCTCCTGGTTCATAGGTTCATGTTCAACCACTGAATACCTTGCTCTTGACTTTGAAAAGTCTATAGGGCCTCCATTTCTCCTATCATTGGGGAAAAGGGAGAGTTGAACTTAAGTATGTCCAGAACCCTCTTCAGCCCTTAAAGCACCAAAAACAAACAAACAAACAAACAAAAAGAGTTTTAAAAGCTTTTTTTCTCTTTTAAAAAAAAATTTAGGTGGGAAGAAACCTGCCTCCTTCAGAACTGTCAGTTCTGAAAGCCTGCTAAATGATTTTATTTTCCGGATGTCTTACTTTTATGATGTTCTCTTTTCTTTGCCATTATCTTCTGCAAATGCTTGGCTGACAGTCTTTTTCATCTTAGAAGTATTCTGAATGTAATATGGCTGTTTATTTAACGTCTCCTGCACTTCAGAAGATAATGACCAGAAGTAGGGACTGTTTACCTATTTTTTTTTCAATCACTATAGCTTACTCAGCCCCAGACTTTCCAGAGAGCCCACATTGGTTTGTCTTTATTTTGTCAGTTAAAGTTAGGTTAGCACTTGTGAGCTTTTATTCTCTCTCTTCTGAAACCTGAAGGGAGTTTGTCACTCAGATTTCAAAGCATTGACATTTTTTAAAAAATACCTTTTTATTAATTTCAGAGAGGAAGGGAGAGGGAGAGAGAGAAACATCAATGATGAATCATTGATCGGCTGCCTCCTGCATGCCCTCTACTGGGAATTGAGCCTGAAATCTGGGCATGTGCCCTGAGCAGAATCGAACAGTGCCCTCCTGGTTTGTACATCAGTGCTCAATGACTGAGCCACACCAGCCAGGCTCGAGGCATTTGCATTTTACTTCCATGGGGTTTCACTGTCCAAATAAGATACTTTGCCAGGAAATCCAGAAGGTAGTGGTGGCAAAGTTGCAAAATAGTGATGACATTTTAAAAAAATAATTTTTATTTCCTTCTCCCTACTCTCCTTAACTACTTATTTCAAAGGGCTAGTGGTAGATTTTGCAATGGTAGGTATTTGTATTTCAAATCTTTTTTTTCCCCATTGCAATTGCATGTAGTTTAAGTATTGCTATCAGTGAGCAGTTGCTGAGTGCCTGCTTGGTTCAGGAGCGCCCTGGTCCCGGGCAGCAGCAAGGAGCTGGGCACTGAGTTAGATGGGGCCAAAAGAAGCCCAAAGGTACAAAAAGTGCTCTGCTGGAGGTATTGACATGCTACCCTCCAGTCCAAATTGGGGAGTGATCAGCTCTGCCAAGAAGGGCGAGATGAGGCTATTCTTACTCATTAATTTTAAAACCTCATCCTTTGCCAAAACCGGTTTGGCTCAGTGGATAGAGCATCGGTCTGTGGACCGAAAGGTCCCAGGTTCGATTCCGGTCAAGGGCATGTATCCTGGTTGCAGGCAAATCCCCAGTAGGGGCCGTGCAGGAGGCAGCTGATCAATGTCTCTCTCTCATCCATGTTTCTAACTCTCTGTCCCTCTCCCTTCCTTTCTGTAAAAAAATCAATAAAATATATTCAAAAACAAAACCTCATCCTTTGCTCTGTAGACAATTTGTGAATCACTTTCTAGGTATGTTTCTACTCCATATTCCCATTTGACACAGACTCACTTTCTTTGAAGGAAACAGTGGTTTTTGTATCTTCAACAAATCCAGGTACCTAAGCTTGAGGTTGACCCGCAATAAGTATTTGCTGAAACGGGTAGTTGCATTGATAGTAATAGTTACTTCATAGGAGCCACTCCCTTCAGTATTGCCAGAAATAGAGCTCATTCATCTGGCAGCTGGACCTAGAGTGGTGACATGTAAGGCATTCCCAAAAAGGCTGAAACCTTTGAATTGGGAGAAAGCCAGGAATTTCTAGAGTAGGCAGGCTGTCCATCCCACACTTCTAAAGTGAGCCATTAAGTGAGTCTAACTATGAGACAAGAGGCCATGTAGATAGAGGCTCCTTCTATTAGATAAGAGGTTCCAGGCAAGTTGAAAAAACTCTGGTCTTAATTCTGCAAAAACAAACAAACAAACAAGTAAGTAAGTAAATAAATGAATGAACATGTTTTTTTTTTTTTTTTGCCTCGTGGGCTACCAAATATTTTTTATTTGCCTCTGTAAACCTAAATGTTTTCCCACAGTTTCTACACGTTTGTCCTACTTTGAAAACTCAGACATCAAAATTTTTAAAAGCCTGACTGACATGGCTCAGTGGTTGAGCATCAACCTATGAACCAGGAAGTGACAGTTTGATGCCCTGTCAGGCTTGGGTTGTTGGCTCAATTCCCAGTAGGGGGAGTGTAGAATGCAGCTGATCAACGATTCTCTCATCATTGATGTTGCTACCTCTCTCTCCTCTTCTTTCCCTTCTGAAATCAATAAAAATGTTTTTTAAAAAAACTTAAAAAATAATTTTGAATGATGGCTTAAAAACAAAATGTTTTAGGCTCTAGGTAGAACAGTGATTAAACACCAACAAGTGTGAAAATTAGGGTGATTTTGGTTGACTCTGAATGAGCAGTGCTCTGGCTGCTGCCCAAATGCTGACGTTCTTCAGGATATTGACAACATGGCATTGCAGACACACAGTCCAGTACCTTGAGGAAGTAATCAGAAATAAACCCACAAGTTTATCAGCAATGATGTTCATTGTCAGTTTATTTATGAGTGAAAATGGAAGTGAACTAAATGTTCAATGATAGGGGCTCAGAAATAAATCGTGATGCTGTGAAAATTTATATGAAGGATAATTAGTAATATGGTAAGCGCTTCTTATATTAATAAATTACATTGAGAAACATAAAAGCAGGAGGCTTTTGTCTAGAAAACTTTCCTCTAAATAGCAGAAACAAAGGAGAGTTAACAAATATAAAGTGTTCTGAGAGGGGAAGAGTGCCTAAGTCTACACAGGCTGCTATTACAGACTGGGTGGCTTATGAAGAGTAGAAATTTATTTATTTTTTAAAAATAAATCTTTATTGTTCTGATTATTACAACTGTTCCCTCCCCCCTCACCCCCACTCACAATAGTCCCCTCCACCTGGCTCCTACCCCTCCCTCTGCCCTTCCCCCTTCCTCACTGTCTCATCTATAGCTGTACAAATTTTCTCCAGTCTCTTCCCACACCCCCCCACTCCCTTTTCCCCCTGAGTATTGTCAGTCCATTCCCTACCTATGCCCCTGATTCTATTATATTCACCAGTTTATTCTGTTCATCAGATTTTTTTTATTCACTAGATTTTTAGATTCACTTGTTGATATATTTGTATTTGTTGTTTATAATTTTTATCTTTACCTTTTCCTTCCTCTTCTTAAAGAATACCTTTCAGTATTTCATATAATACTCATTTGGTGTTGATGAACTCCTTTAGCTTTTTGTTATCTATGAAGCTCTTTATCTGCCCTTCAATTCTGAATGATAGCTTTGCTGGGTAGAGTAATCTTGGTTGTAGATTATTGCTATTCACCACTTTGAATATTTCTTGCCACTCCCATCTGGCCTGCATCGTTTCTGTTGAGAAATCAGCTGACAATCGTATGGGTGCTCCCTTGTAGGTAACTAACTGTTTTTCTCTCGCTGCTTTTAATATTATCTCTTTGTCTTTTGCTCTTGGCATTTTAATCATGATGTGTCTTGATGTGGTCCTCTTTGGATTCCTTTTGTTTGGGGTTCTGTGCATTTCCTGGACTTGTAAGTCTATTTCTTTCACCAGATGTGGGAAGTTTTCAGTCATTATTTCTTCAAATAGGTTTTCAATATCTTGCTCTCTCTCTTCTTTTGGCACCCCCATAATTCTGATATTAGTATGCTTGAAGTTGTCCCAGAGGCTCCTTGAACTATCTTCACATTTTTTTTCTTTTTTCTTTTTTCTTTTCCAGTGATTTGTATTTCAAATCTTTGACTTGATTCTTGCTTTACTCTAGTCTGCTGTTAGATTTCTGTATAATATTTTTTTTATTTCAGTCAGTGTATGTTTAATTTCTAGTTGGTCCTTTTTCATCTTCTCTTGGGTCTTGCTAAATTTATCCATCTTTTCTAGGAAATTCTTAAAAAACCTTATAACCGTGGTTTTGAACTCTATATCCAGTAGTTTGTTTTCCTCCATTTCTTTCATTTATAATCTATTCTTTTGTCTCTGCATATTTTGCTGCTTCCCTGAGTTGGTAGAGTAGCTTTGTGAGCTAGCTGTCCTATGTGGCCCAGTAGCTCTGCCTCCCCAGTTACCTGAGGTAGACACTCTGGGTGCACCCCTTTGTGAACTGTGTGTACAGTCTTGTTGTAGTTAATTCTTGATTGTTGTTGGTATCACTGGGGGGAATTGACCTCCAAGCCAATTGGTTGTGAGGATCACCTGTGTCTGTGCATGAGCGCTTGCCTCCAGACCTCTGCCTTTCTGGTTCCACTGAGTTTCTGTGTGCTCTAGGTACCTGTAATGAGTCTGGATCCCCAAAGTCTTGCCCGAAACTGGGGTTCAGTGCAGTCTGACCTGGATTTCAGTGCTGTTGGGAGGTTCTGTTTTCCTCATGCTAGAGAAAGCCAGTGGCACAATCAGCAGTCAGCACTCTGTGTGTGCACTTTCGTGTACCCCCAGACCTCTGACTTTCATGGCTCCCCTAAGTTTCTCTGCACTCCTTCCTTTTCACAAGAGTCCAGACTCCCCCTTATGAGTCTCACCTGGAGCTCGGGTTCAGTGCAGTCAGAAGTGGGGTTCAATGTAGTTGGTATTTTCCATCTCTCTCCTGCTAGAGGAAGCCAGCCAGACCCTCCTCTGCCCATCCTCTCCATGAACATGTCTCCGTACCTCAGCTTTTTGGGTCTCTGTGAGCCCTTCTCTTTCCTTCTAGTTGTAGAATTTTCACTCAGCCAGCTTTCTTGTGGTTCTGGATGGTGTCCGTTCTGTCTTTTAGTTGTAGTTTTGAAATTGTTGTGCAAGGCAGCAGCTTAGGTGTTTACTTATGCTGCCATCTTGGTTTCTCCCCCTAGAATTTCAATATATGAATTTAGAGGGAACTCAAATATTCAGACCACAGCAGAAAGGGTAGTAGCTTTATTTTTGGGTGGCACAAGAGGACCTTCAAGAGTATGACAGATAGAAGTTATACTTCAAAATAAGGGTGGGCTTTTTGGTGTTTTACTTTATTTTAATCTTTAGTTACAACACTGTAATAACAGTGGAATAAAATTTTGAAGGGAAAACATTAGCCACAATGGATTCATTTTAATGCCTCAGCTATTAAATTATCTTGTTCTCTTCTGGTTTTTGTCAATTTGCACAAATCCTTTTAGAGTTGCTGTCATTGTATAGTACACAATTGTTTGGTAGCCATGTGCTTGCGTATTATGACATGGCAGACCCCACTAACTCATGGCCCCTTGGAAACAGTCTCAGTCTTCACCATTTTTTTCTGAGAACCCACAACCAATCATAATGAAACTAGCCAACATTATGCCTGGCATTATTTCATAAGTTTTATTTATATCAACTCATTTAAGTTTGTTTTAACAACCTTTTAAATGTGATAGCACTATCCCCATCTTACAGATGAGGATTTGATGTGTGAGTTAAAAACTCTTTGATCATTTTATTATATATTTAAGCATTATTTAAAAAAATAACAAGACATTATTAATTTACTAGAGGTCTGGTGCACAAATTCGTATAGGAGTGGGGTCCTTTGTGGAGGGGCCTGTGGGGATCGGGCCCCCCAGGTCATGCCCTCAGGCTCACAGTCCCAGCTCACACCCCTTACCTTGCAGTCCTGCCTGGCACCCCACTGTGTCCTGGCACCACCCCCTCACCTGCTCAGTTGCCGTCTGCGGGGCAATCAGAGGGGCAATCAGCAGGGTGATCGGGTCCCCAGTTACACCCACCTTGGCCTGGTGCCACCTGCTCACTTGCTTCACCATCCTGCCATGGTCCCACTCTTGTTGGGGCCCATCAGCATAGGTAGCACCTCCATTGCCGTCTGCTGCCAGTGTGCATTGCTGATGCCCACCATGTTCCCTGCCGCCCCCTGGTGGTCAGCACACATCATAGAGAGTGGTTGAACTTCTGGCCTAGCATATTAGTCCAATGCCCTATTTGCATATTAGGCTTTTATTATATAGAATATTTTGCTCTATAATTTTCAAAATTATATGTGCAACGATTATGTAAGAAATGAAAATCTTTGTTATAAATAAGACTGACTAAAGCTGGAATGAAGAAAGATATTTTGTTACTAGTTCTTTAAGCAAAAGATGGGGGATATGAGATGGGGGGTGGTTATACCTCTGGTATGGAGTTGATGAGGTTTCAGTTTAGCTTCTTTCCAACTTTTAATTTGATTCAATGAGTAGGAGGTATCTTTCCTAGACCTTAAAAGGGTCTTTTACTAACAAACAAAACACCTTTTCTTGGGTTAAGAGCATTTGTAAGCAGATGGTTAAAAAATTATTTTAACTGATGATAATGCTTTAAAAATAAGGCTTAATTCTTAGGATAAAGAACTTTGACACATATTCATATTTACAAGAAAATGGCCAAGGTAATTCTTTCCCAAAAAGAAGCTTTGAAATAGACAGAGTAGGAAAAAACCCATAGAGTATTACCACCTAATGGGATGGAGTGAAAAGAAGCCTCACAGAAAGGGGTGGAGCAAGAAGAAAAGGAAGTTGAGGACTCTCAATGGGGGGGTAGGGGGGCAGGGGAACTGGGGGGGGGAGGGAGAGAGAGAGAGAGAGAGAGAGAGAGAGAGAGAGGAAGAGAGAGGAAGAGAGAAAGATCAATTGGTTGCCCAAACCCTGGTAATGTTTCCTAACTGAGAATTGAACCAGCAACCTTTTGGTGCACAGATGACACCTAACTGAGCCACTCCGACCAGGCAGTCACCAGCTTTTATGCTGTTTAGATTTAATGAGTCTGGCATCAGGTTTTTAAAATAACTTTCCAAGGTGATTCTACAGTACAGCCAAGTTTGAGAACCACTGTCTTATCCCAGAAAGATAGGTGATTTTTGTTTGTTTTAAATTTCAGGTCTGTAGTCTTTCCCACTGAGATATTTTAATATGTAATTCTCTTCATCCTCCATGAAGACATTCTAAAAATGCCTAAAAAGTCATTTATTATTGCTGATGGGGTGTTCAAATATGTCAATAAGGTCTAGTTAGTTGTTCAAGTCTTCTATAGCCTTCTGATTTTCTGTCTACTTGCTGTATCAACTACTCTTTAAGGAATGTTGAAATTGCCAATTATAGGGATCTGTTTTTCTTTTCACTTCTATAAATTTTTGCTTCATGAACTTTGAAACTTTACCACTGAGTGCATTGAACATTCAATATTGTTGTGTTTTCTTGATGAATAGATATTAAACTATTATAAAATGTCTCTTTTTATCTCTGGTAATATTCCTTGTTCTGAAATTGACTCTGTCTGATATTAACATAGACATTTGTTGATCAAGCATAAGTGAGTCAGGAAGCTTCCCTAAAATTAAGTGAGAAAATTTTATTCCAGGGTCTGAAGATTTGCAAATCACAAAACACTATCAGGTAACACCCAGAGTATTCTGAAGAAAAGAGAAAAATCAACAATTTTTATAGTAAAAAGTACATTTTTAAGATGAATAAGTCCTGCACTCTTAGTTTCTAGATTGGCATTAGTTGGCAATCTTCCAGATTAACAAGAAAATGGCAAAGGTAATCTGGACACATAAACATTTTTTTCCTAAATTCTTCAGAGCATAATCGATAGGATTTATACACATATCTCCAGAAATTGATGCACAACTGAAAAGTGCAAAAGGTTATGTCTTTGAGCTAGTTATAGTAAAATAAAACCTATTCCTCATGTATCTGACCATTCTGATTTGTCATTTTTATTAGCTTGGCTATGGTGACTCTATTTTGTTTCTTTATGCTTTCCTCACATTCCAGCTTTCTTTAAAAATATCTTTTTCTATACTTTTAATTTTAGCCTATTGGTGTCTATGCATTTAGGGTACATTTTAAAGGCATATTTTTAAGTAAAAATTTAAATCCACATTCAATATCCAATCCTGGGAAAATAAGAAACTTAATTGCAGGTATACTATGTATATAATGAAATGTTATATAACCATATAAAAGTTTCCAAAGAACTTAAAAAGTTGTGGAAAAATTATGAGCACTTATGCAAGGTGAATAAAAAAAAAGCAGGCTATAAAATGGCATACAGTTTGATCCAATTATATGAAGTATATATTCATATCAAAAAGATTTGGCGCATATACATAACAATGTTTTCTCTGGGTGGTGAGATTCTTTTATTTATTTATTCATCTATTCATTTTTTTCTAGTTTTATTGAGGTATATTCACCAAATAAAAATTGTATGTACTTAAGTATACAACATAATAATTTGATGAGTGGTGCGATTCTGTTGTGAACTTGTTTTTTTTCATCATTATTAGTAGTAGTAGCAGTATTTTGTATTTTACAGAATTAAGTTTTCTGAGCACTACTATTTTTAATCAGAAAATAAAACAAGCCCTGCCAGCATGGCTCAGTGGTTGCATCTCAGGCTATGAACCAGGAGGTCATGGTTCGATTCCCAGTGAGGGCACATGTCCCAATGTGGGGTGTGCAGGAGGCAGCCAGTCAATGATTCTCTCTCATCATCGCTGTTTCAATCTCTTGCTCTCTGAAATAAATAAAAATATTTTTGTTTTAAAGAAAGAAAATAGAACAAAAACAAAATAAAAGCATCAGTAAATATTATTTAGGGGAAAAGCAGGGCCCTTCATCAGCTGGGAAATCTGAACCTTCTGACCACAACTGCCCTTGCGGGCTGTTTTTCTATAAATGCATTACAGTAATGAGTGCACCTCGGCAAACATCTGCCAAGTCCTGGACTTTCAAAAAATAATTTCACTTCCTTCTTTTTTAAACAAGAAGGCAGTGACTGCCCTGGGAATATGTCATTTCAGCACTCCAGTTGGCTCTGGATCCTGAATTGCTGCAGCCTGTTTGCCTGGTAATCTCCTTCTCTGTGTGAGTTGTTAGGGTAACCAAAGGCAGCTGATTACTTAATTGTTGAAGGCCGGAAACCAGCCTCTTTCATTAGTTCCCATCAGCATCTTGAGAGCCACAAGGATTTGACCTAGCCAGGTTTCCCATCCTTTCTAATTCAAAAGGTATAGACCGAGTGGGGGCAAAAGTAGGTTTACAGTTGTGAGTACTCAAAAACAGTTTAGTCTTGTATTATTATTTATTAATTACTGTATTGTTTTCCTTATGAACCACTGTAAACCTAATTTTGCCCCACTCTGTCATTTTTCCTGATATACTTGCTGAGGTTTTTATTCGTTTGTTTTTTTAACCCTTACCTGAGGATATTTTTCCATTGATTTTCAGAGAGAGTGGAAGAGAGAGGAAAAGACAGAGAAATCTCAGTGTGAGAGAAACACATCGATTGGTTGCTTGCTGTATGTGCCCTGACCAGAACCGGGCTGGGGAGGAGCCTGCAACTGAGGTATGTGCCCTTGACCATATGGAACCTGGGACCCTTAGGTGCAAGGGTCCAAGGTGGACATTCTATCCACTGAGCCAAACTGCCTATGGCTCACTGAGGTTTTTATTTTATTTATTTATTTATTTATTAAAAAATATATTTTATTGATTTTTTACAGAGAGGAAGGGAGAGGGATAGAGAGTTAGAAACATCGATGAGAGAGACATCTATCAGCCGCCTCTTGCACGCCCCCTACTGGGGATGTGCTCGCAACTAAGATACATGCCCTAGACCAGAATCGAACCAGGGACCTTTTAGTCTTCAGGCCACCAAACCATTTTGGCTCACTGAGGTTTTTAGTTTGGTGAGTTGTATATAGAATAAGCTGCACATTAAAAACAAATAGACATTTTTCTATAGTTGATAATAGGTAATGATTTAAAGCAAGAAATGAAATAATTTTGGTGTCGTTGAGATACAATCCAGTTTTTTTCTTTGCCTCAAAGTGGCATGAAAGTGTTCCATGTTTCCTATCTCATTCTTATTAGGTCACGGATTGACAATACTTAAGCATAAGCAAGTTGTGAGGACCTAGTGTCCGTGTTGAGCAGAGGTGACTTCTGAATGGGTCTGTTTTAGATAGTCTACAACATCAGTTGCTACTGGCAAGTACAGCTCAATCTAATGTCCAGTTCCGTATACGGATTGTAGGGTTTTAAGGAGCTGAATTTGCCTTTAGAAGGTAAGATTTTCCTTCTTTTCACTCCCGTCACTCCCCCCACCCTGTTCAGTTTTTCCAACACAGAGGCTCTGAGAAACCAGTGCCAAAGCAACCAGTTGAAAAGGGAAAACATCCACATAATTACTGGTTGTTTTGTCTATAGTGTGAAACAAGAAGTTGGCATGATTTTTATTTTTCACCTCGTGGGCCGTTTTGTCCCATTAGCTTCTTTGGGCCGAAATGATTTGTGGATTCGGCGTTGTGCAAATCAATCCCAATTCCATAAGACCTCTGTGACTGGTAGACGGGGAGAGTGGAAAGAACAGTTGAACTGAAAGCCAGGGGACTGTGACTTTGTCCCAGCTTTGTCACCTTGGGCAGGTCGTTCACCTCCTAGGGCCTCCGTTGCCTCCCAGGGAAAATGAGGAGGTTTGGGCCGGACAAGTCCCCAGGGGCCTGGCACTTTCCCCTCTTTGACCTGGACTATGCAAAACAGAGCTCCAGTGTGACCCCCGGGGATCTCTGCTGACAAACGTTTTTGGTTGGCTCAGGGAGAGAATCTGTTTTCTTGCTGATTTTTATAACCAAATCCCAATTTCTGGGCTGGATTTTTAAACTTAAAAAAAAAAGCACACTTTTCTTCCACTTTCTTATTCCTTGTTGCTTGAAGAAAACATAGCATATACAAATTAGCAGAAAGAAGAAAATGTAAGTCACTTATAATCCTATACCAATATAAAATTAATGTCAACATGGTGTACGTGTTTCCAGAGTTATAAAGATTATCTAAATACAGTGAGTTCTGGTATACGAGAGCTTTGAACATGTAAATTTATCCCCACACATGAACATTAGGGTGCAATTTGAGGGGGTTTGTGTATGTATAATTTCTTAGGGGAGAAACACTAGGTAAATGCAGAAAACAGGATGGTTGCAGCTGAATTGAAACTTCATAAGAATGCATATGACATGTGCATGCACATGGACACACAGCCACACACCATGACAAGGGGCCACGGCCACTGGTATCTGTTGTCCTGTTTCAGAGAGCCCTCCTTCCACCTCATCGCCATGGCTGGTAACCTGCAGCCCACCCCTTCCCTGGCACTCTGGCCCAGCCAGAACTCTCCCTCTCTTTAAGTTTTTCTTCCCTCTCAGCCTGTTTTGTATTCTTCTTCTCTGTTCCCTGTTATTTTCCTCTCCTTATCTCACCTTTCTCTCCCTCTTTTCTATTGTTCTTTTTTGCCTCTCCCGCAGAGGGTGGTGAGCGTGGGAACCCGGCGGGCAGTCTGGCAGACACCGGCTTCCACAGCAAACTGCAGCTCTCTTTCTAGGTAAAGGGTCGTCTTTATAAAATGCAAATCTAACGGATGCAAAACAGTGCTGTTGCTTTTTATCAAGTTCAAGTTCCTTTTTTTTTTTTTACTGTGTCACTGATGAAAAGGTTTTGAGTGTTGAGCCATAAACCTATTTCCTCATTAGTCTTGTAGATTTTATTACCTAACTTTGCATAATCCTGTGAGAAATACTGCTTAGCAATTAAATAATAATAAATAAATAATAATTAGGGAATAAAAGAATGGTTAAATAATTATTTATTTAAGTAGCCATTCAACTAATTGTTCAGTTAAATGATAAATTATTAATTTTATTCTACTTCAATCCTGAGTACATGCCCTATTAATATTCTGTGTGATGAAATGAAAAGTACTCAAAAAGCACTTCTAATTAATACTGAAGTAATGAAGAACATCTGGAGGAAAAGCCCTTGAGTGATTGTTTGAGTTTCTAGTTCAATTTCTCAGTTCAAATTTCTAATACAGCAAATATTAATAGATACAACCTATGTAAACAAAAGCTCTGTGGAGTACTTGATAATTTTTAACAGTGTAAAGAGGTCCTGAAACCATAATATTTGATAACACCTGCTAAATTCACTTTCCTATACCTTTTCAATCCTGTAGTGCAAGTATAGAATTTCCTTAGTGTAGATTCTTAGAAATCCAACTTCTGAGCCTAACAATGTACTTTTATTCTTTTTAAAAATACATATATATATTTATTGATTTCAGAGAAGAAGGGAGAGGGAGAGAGAGAAATATCAATGATGAGAGAGAACCATTGATAGGCGGCCTCCTGCACACCCCACACTGGGGATCTAAGTCCACAACCCGGACATGTGTCCTTGACTGGAATCGAGCCTGGGACTCTTCAGACCGCAGGCCAATGCTCTATCCACTGAGTCAAACTGGCCAGGGCTAGTGACTATTTTAAAGGTTTTATCTATGTAGTGCTGAATTGCCCTCTAGAAATGTAAGTATCTGTTTGTAAGTATCTTATCATTAGCATGTGAGTAAGCTCATTTAATTTTGGCTAAATGCTGCTAACATCTTGGTTATTAAATAACATCTAGAGCGCAAAAGTGTTAAAGTTACCCAAACTTTTTAGATTTTTTTGGAGCTTCTTTATTTTGAAGTTTTAGATGACTTTGAAATGTACTTGCTGCTGTATTAGTCAATTTTTAACCAGAGATGAAACCTTCTTTTTCCCCCTCTCCTTAAAGGAAAACACTGCAAAGGGAACATCATGAATAGCTACAACTTAATAGCTCAGGGCTTGGTAAAAAACAAAGGACATACCTGATAGAAGACCCTCCTTTCCCCCAACTGGTGGGTGGAGTATGATGTAACTTGCGTCTGCGCTGGGACATCCCGAGACATTGAACCACCAATCAGCCCGTACCAAGTGCCCGTGGTCCCATACCTTCCCCTTCAGCCCTGGGCCCAACCCCTTCCTGTTCCTCCCCTCAAAAGGCATGTTCACTGCTACCTGTGTTGCTGTCTCCCAGTTTGTGAGTCAGCATGACTGGGTCCCTCCTCCTTCTCCTCTCCTTCCTCTAATCCTGGTCTTTCTACCCTCCTCCATAATGAATCGTTCTTGTTAGTATGGAATAAACCTCCTCATTAACATGTCTTGGTCTCCAACTCCTGTTTCCTGCACCTCGAACCTTACATCTGGTGCCTTGAAACCCGCGAGGGTGCGAGCATCTCATTTGACCGATCATGGTCCGGAATGCCCTCCTCTTTTCCCCTCTTCTCTCCTCATGGCTCAGGACCCTCAGCCTCCTCCCCCCAGCTCAGCAGCTTCAGCGGTAAGTCCCAGTCCTTGCTAATTCCTGGTGGTGGTTTCTCTGGCGTCTCTGTCCGTAAACTGCGGCCTGCATCAGAGATTGCCTTCCGGGCCCCTCCAGGAGGGGTTCTGAACCTGGGGAGGCAGCAAAGACGTTCCTGCTCGCCTCAGATTTCCAGCCTTTTGGCCTCCGTAGCCGTGGCTCAAAGACTGGGACGCTGGTCCTTAGCCTCCGCTACCCGACCCCAGGGCTTGGTATGGGTAATCAAAAATGTAAACTGGATCCTGGGATCCTAGCACACCTCTAAGGTGTCTCCTCACCTATCTGGCAACTTCTGTAATGTGACATTCCAGTATGAATTGGAATGGGTCCAGATGACCGGAAAGTGGGATTTAACATCCTCACTGACCTCAGTAATTTCTGCCGGCGAGCCGGGAAGTGGCCTGAGGTCCCATATGTCCAGGTAATTATTATTTTTTAAAAATCTGTGCTCCCATCCCTCCCTCTGCTCCTTCTGTTCCACAGCCCAGGCTCTCCTAGCTCAAGAGAAACCCCCTCAAACCAGCCCTCAGCCCCCTTTCTCTGTCTTCTGGCTCTTTTGATCCAGTCGGTCTCTCATCTTCTCCTCTCCTGCTCCCACCCCCCGCCTTCTGTCCTTCTCTTCCTCCTCTTCCTCCTCCTTAGCCACAGCTGCACCTTTCCCAGCTGGTGGCCACCACTGAGGGAGCCACCATTGCCACCTCAGACTGCGAGCTGACCAGAGGCTGCCATGCTGCGTGAGAACCACCCGCCTGCCATCTTGTCAGCCGCTCCAAACAGCTAAGTGAGATTTCTGTGTTGGTTTGCTCTTCCCTTGTGTATTGTGAGCAGCTGCCATGTTGGCCGCATGGCCTGATGTTCCCATGGGGCTGCCATCTTGAACCATCAAGTCCCACCCCCACAGGCCCAGCCTGATGTGACCGCCCACCCCCATGCTCTTCCTCCTTCTCTGGCCCATGGCCTGCAGCCTGTTCCTCCACTCACTCCCCTAACGTTTTCTCAGACCCAGGTCCGAGATCCAATGAATATGGCATTGAAGGTTTTTAATGCCCATGAGGAGCAGGGAGAGTAAGCTCACCTTTGACAAAAGGTGAATCTGCAGACCCAAAAGCCTTGGTAGCAGCTCTGAGGCCCATAGCATGGTCCAAAGGGGACTGTGCATGGTGGGGGTGCAACGAGAGGATGAACGCCACCTGGAGGATGCTTCAAATGCAGAAATGAGGACCACTGAGCAAAGCAATACCCTGACCCCTGGCTCCACCCAAGCCCTGCCTGGCGTGCAATAAAAGTGACTGCCCCTGGAAAAGTCACTGCATCTTAGCATAGAGGGGCCACCCTTCTAGGTCATGACCCACCGCTAGCCATGCTGGGAATGGCTGAAGACAAGATGCCCAGACTTGACGACCCCATTACCCTTGCCAAGCTGAGGGTAATGCTTGAGATAGCAGGTAAGCTGGTCTCCTTTCTGGTAGATTCGGGGGGCTACCTTCTCTGTCCGGCCCTCCTTTGTCCGGGCCACTCTTCCCTTCCATGATCTCAGTCATGGGTATTGACGGCAAATCACCCTTTAATGCTCAAAACTGCTCTGGCCTCAGTGCCTTCTCACCCCGCCCTCTCCCCAACTCTACCCTTCCTAGAGAACAACTTTCTTGCTGGCACAGGCTTATCAGAAACTTAGATCTTTATCTCTAGGAAAAAGTGGCAGTTTTAAAATTTCATGCGGTTAGAAGCCTGGAAACAGGCTTCAGGGCCTGTTCCCTCCTCCCCCTGCCTTTTCT
Organism: Lasiurus borealis; assembly: GCA_004026805.1. Taxonomy (NCBI): domain Eukaryota; kingdom Metazoa; phylum Chordata; class Mammalia; order Chiroptera; family Vespertilionidae; genus Lasiurus; species Lasiurus borealis. Next base: position 364 of record PVJN01036204.1, on the reverse strand, counting down.
AAATATTTTAAATAGCATACAATGCCGAAACATTAATTGCTAGACATGTTTAAGAAATATTTAATGGGAGGTTTGTTGAAAGAAAGAAGTTCTAAAGTTAACTGTTGACAAGAATTGTAAAAGGACCCTCTATACCAGGCCGCTAAAGAAACACCAGTAGGCCCTCTCTCCTCACCCTCCCTCGTTCACCAGGCTTTTTCTAAGCTCCAGGATACCCTTCTGGCATCTCTCTCTCTTTCCCGGACATCTCTAGGCCTTTCTAACTATTTACTGATGAAAGACAGGGAATAGCTATGGGGGTCCTCACCCATCTTCTAGGGCCAGCCTTCACCCCCATAGCCTACCTGTCCAGACAGCTTGATCC
>PVJN01036203.1:0-21645 GCA_004026805.1 Lasiurus borealis | reverse complement strand
AAAGAGGTAAAAGACAAAAAATTATGAACAAATACATATCTATCAACAAGTGAATCTAAAAATTAAGTGAATTAAAAATTTGATCAACAGAATAAACTGGTGAATATAATAGAATCAGGAGCACAGAAAGGGAGTGGACTGTTAATTCTTAGGGGGAAAGGGGTGAAGGGCGTACAGGGAGAGACTGGACAAAAATCATACACCTATGGAGGAGATTAATGGGAGGGAGCTAAGGGCAGAGGGAGGGTGGGAGCTGGGTGGAGGGGTGCTATGGAGGGGAAAAAAGAGAAACAAATGTAATAATCTGAATAATAAAGATTTAATTAAAAAAAAGTATTAAATCTCATCATTAATGAGACACCATAAGTAAAGAGAGTTACTTTTCCTTGGAACATATGCATGGCAGCATTGGCTAACATCCATGAAGCAACCAAGTGTGTTGTTCGGTTTAAAAGGAAGAAAAAAGTTTTTAAAAGAAACTCTCTAAATGTACTAGGTGTAGCGCCTAATAATGTGAATTTTTTTCAACAGATGGAGTTACACATATGTTGATATGTATGCTATTTTGTTGTATTGACAAGCTTCAAAACTTCATATGTCATATATTCTGAAGGTGTTACCGTATTTTTATGCTTAAAAATGTCAAAGTTCGTGTCCCAAAAAGAAGCATTTGCAGAAAGTTTTTTTTAAAATATATTTTATTGACAGAGAGGAACGGAGAGTGATAGAAAGTCAGTAACATCAATGAGAGACATCGATCAGCCACCTCCTGCACGCCCCACAGTGGAGACGTGCCCGCAAGTAAGGTCCATGCCCCCGACCGGAATCGAATCTAGGACCCCTCAGTCCGCAGGCCAACGCTCTATCCACTGAGCCAAACTGGTCTTGGCAGAAAGTTTATTTAAAATAAATTCGTTGATTTATTTTGAAGAAAAGTGCTGCTGAATACTTAGGGAAGCTTACAATGAAGATGCTCCATCTCAAGATACTTGTGAACGCTGGTTTAAATGCTTTAAAAGTGATGATTTTGATATGCAAGACAAACAACGTCCAGGTCAACCGAAAAAGTTTGAAGACCAACAATTACAAGCATAATTGGATGAAGATGTGTGTCAAACTCAAAAACAGCTTGCAGGAACATTAAACGTTGCTCAGGAAACAATTTCCGATCGTTTACAAGCGATGGGAAAGATTTTAAAGGAAGAGAAATAGTTGCTACAATAACTGAACAAAAGACAAATGAAAACCAAAAAGTCTTAAAAAAAATGTTGCTTCAATAACACAAAAGAAAGTCTTTTTTTTTTTTTTTTGGCATTGAATTGTGACTGGCAATGAAAAGTGGATTTATTTTGAGAATCCCAAATGCACAAAATCATGGGTTGATCTAGGTCAACCATCAACATTGACTGCGAGGCCAAATCGCTTTGGATAGAAGAAAATGCTCTGCATTTGGTGGTATCAGGAAGGTGTGGTGTATTATGAGCTTCTAAAACCAGGTGAAACCATTAATACTGATCACTACTGACAACAAATAGTCAATTGGAACCATGCTTTGATCGTGAAACGACCAGTGTGTGCCAAAAGACAAGGCAAAGTAATTTTGCTTCATGATAATGCACCATCACACACTTCAAAACCAGTTAAAGAAATGTTAAAAGATCTTGCCTGGGAAGTGTTAGCCTACCTGCGGTATTCACCAAATCTTGCTCCTTTAGATCACCGCTTATTCTGATCAATGGCATATGCACTTTCTGAGCAGCACTTCAAAAGGTACGAAGAAGTGGAAAATTGGGTCTCTGAATGGTATAACTCAAAACAAGAAAAGTTCTATTGGGACAGTATCCATAAATTACCTAAAGATGGGGAAATGTGTAGCTAGAGATGGAAATTACTTTGAAAAAAAGCACTTTTGATGTTTCCATTAAAATTATCATGTTTTCTTTGATTATAAAATCCACATTATTAACTGGTACACCTAGTAGCTTAAAGATCACTCTGGGAGGAAATAAAGGGAAATGCCCGTCAGATATTTAGAAACTAATTAAAAGTCAATATTTAGGCCTTAAAGTATAAAATACAAAATGAATTGCCTTGAAACCTTAAGTGACTTTTTAGAAATTATTAAGTGACATTAATTAGTTAAGGCTTTATCTAAAAATCTCTATGGAAAAAATGACAAATTTGTTACTCAATTAAAATGACTCAGTGACACAAGTTATCATTTCCAGTGATTTTATAAAAAGTGGAAAATTCAGTACACAAGCCTCTTAATATTATTTAAAACAAAAAAGAGATATGGAGATATTGTCTGTAAGTAAACTATACCAAGCTTTAATTAATTTAAATTTTTCCCCTTGTGATGCCGATGGCAAGACACCATGGAAATATACTGGTATCAGAACAAGACAAAGGAAAATGGTTTGGTTAAATGGAAAGATCCTGAGTCTGGTTTATGGAAGGGCCCTGATCCCCTGTTAACATTTGGTTGAGGGTATGCTTGTTTATTTCCAGAAAATTTCTCAAAGCTTGTGTGGATTCCCCCAAGAAATATTAAACTTCAACATGGATCCAAGGGAAGAACTGGCCAAGTTAATAAGGACCTTGCACCTGTTGCTGCCCTTGCATCTGCAATCAGCTACCCCAGATGCAGATAGCAGCAGTCCCAAGCAACCCACTGAAGATAAGGAGTGGGAGGAGGATGAAGCAGATGACAAACAGCCGAGAGGTCACCTGGGGGATGTTGAAGAAGATGGTCCAGAAAGCTGAGCGAATTTGTCAGGAGACCAAAACCCCAAGGACACCTGAGAACAACTTTCTTGCCCTGCTAGCAGTAATCAGCTGTGCAGGGATACTACCAAGAGCAAATGGGTAAGTATTTTGACTTATGATCCTGACCCACCATGAGTAAGATCTCTCACATGGGCTGGTCCATTAGTCATTAATAATACCAAACACTTTGGTCATCTAGGGGGACCATGGGTGGGACAAGGAAGTATTTGGGCAAAGTATAATTACATGGGTGTCACCACCCAGCTTGCCTTTAGTATGGCAGAGAATCCAACTACTGTTCCTTTGTGTGTAGAATTAGAGAGAGGCTTCTGGCTAGCATGGACACCAAAGGAGTGGGGAGCAAAAGCCCAAATACATCTACTATCACGGCTTGCTCTGGAGAGAGGTACAGAAAATGTAACTTTACTAAAACACCCCCCTCCCAAGCTATTATGTAAAAAGTCTTATGAATGGCACCCCACTGAGGAGTAAATTAATTGGCAAGACTGTTATAGTGATTACCACACCAGCAGCAAACATAATAACAGTTTTTCTTTTAGATTGGAGTCCCTATGGGTCAGCATATAGTAACAGTTGTACCCTAGAATGTTCTATTTCTTTAAAAAATGACATTGGGATTTTGATGGGGATTGCATTAAATCTGTATACTGCTTTAAATAATATGGATATTTTAAGTATGTTGATTCTTCCAGGCCATGAACACAGGATATTTTTCCATTTTGTTATATCTTTTTCAATCTTTTTAAAATAATGCTTTGTAGTTTTCAGTATATAGGTCTTTCATGTTCTATTAAGTTTATTCCTAGGTATTTTATTATTTTGATTGCAATTGGAAAAAAATTTTTTTCACTTCTTTTTCTGAAGTTATTTGTTAGTATACAGGAAGGCAATCAATTTTTTTTCAGTTCATTAGTTCTTTATTAACATGTGATCACTCCTTCCCCTGCAACTTCACCTATCAGCCTGTAAATACTAGAGGAGCTGCCACTGGAAAAGAAGGGCACCAGCAAGGTTCAGTTGTCCTATTCACAATATGGGTGGTGGGGTGAGGAGTGTATATGCAGGATCTAGCACAGATATTCAGGATTCATATATGGATAGCAAAAAGAAATTGTTTTCTGGAACAGCGAATTTTCACCAACATTAGGTCCACAGTTGCTCCCTTCTACCTGGCCTTCAATACCCTATTATCTGTGTCAGTGGGTAATGCATATCTTATATAATTAAGAGGTAATATGCAAATTAACCACCACTCCAACACACAAGATGGCCACCCTCATGTGGATACAAGATGGGCATCACAAGATGGCCAACAGGGGAGGGCAGTTGTGGACCATCAGGCCAGTAGGGAAGGGAAATTAGGGGTGACCAGGCTGGCAGAGAAGGGCAGTTGGGGCAACTGGGCCTGTGGGGGAGGACAGTTGGGGAGGACCCAGGCGTGCAGGGGAGGACAGTTAGGGGCAACCAGGCTAGCAGGGGAGGGCATTTGGGGTTACCAGGCTGGCAGGGGAGGGCATTTGGGGTAACCAGGCTGGCAGGGGAGGGCAGTTAGGGGCAACTGGGCTGACCGAAGAGAAGTTAGGCATCAATCAGGCTGGCAGGGGAGTGGTTATGGGGTGATCAGGCTGGCAGGCAGAAGTGGTTAGGGGCAATGAGACAGATAGGCAGGTGAGCATTTGAGAACCAGCAGTCCTAGATTAGGAGAGGGAAGTCAGACATCCCTCCAGGAGTCCCAGATTGAGAAGGATGCAGGCTGGGCTAAGAGATACCTCCCTCCCTCGCTAAATGAATTTTGTACACCAGGCCTCTAGTCTATAATAATAAAAGTGTAATATACTTGTTAGACCAGATGTCCTTCCATCCTTCTGGATGAAGCTGGGGCTGTGAGGGGAAGCCCGGGTCCCAGGTGCCTGCTGGCGGCTGGAGGGAAGGAAGGCCTACTCTTGCACAAATTTCATGCATTGGGCTTCTACTATACATATTAAGTTCTTTGGCTAATTTCTTCCCATCCTCAACCCCATTCACTCTGAGATTTGTCAGTCTGTTCTATGTTTACATGTCTCTGGTTCTATTTTTTTTTTTTTAAGATTCAATTGATAGATATGTATTTATTGCCATTTTGTTGCTCATATTTTTATTTTTTTTATTTTTAAAGACCCTTCAACATTTCATGTAACACTAGTTTGATGGTAATGAAGACTTTTAGCTTTTTCTTGTCTGAAAAGCTCTTTATCTAACATTCAATTCTAACTTATAGCTTTCCTGTATAGGCTAGTCTTAGTTGTAGGTCCTTGCTTTTCATGACTTTGAATATTTTTTGCCATTCCCTTCTGGCCTGTAAAATTTCTGTTGAGAAATCAGCTGACAGTTTTATGGGCGTTCCCTTGTAGCTAACTAATTGCTTTTAAGATTCTCTGTCTTTAAACTTTGCCACTTTAATTATAATGTGTCTTGATGTGGGCAAATTTGTGCTCTTCTTGTTTGGGACTCTCTTCACTTCTTGGAGTTATAAGTCTATTTCTTTCACCAGTTAGGGAAAGTTTTCTGTCAGTATTTTTTCAAATAGGTTTTCAATCTCTTGTTCTCTCTCTTCTCTTTCTGTCATCCCTATGATGCGAATGTTGGTATACTTGAAGTTGTCCCAGAGGCTCTTTACACTACCTTCATATTTCTTTGTTTTATTTTTTAAAAATATATATAGTTTATTGATTTAGAGAGGAAAGGAGAGGAATAGAGAGGTAAAAGCATCAATGAAAGAGACATCAATCATCTGCCTCCTGCACTCCCCCTACTGGACATTGAACCTGCTACCCAGGCATGTGCCATCACTAGGAATTGAACTGGGGACTCCTTGGTCCATAGGTCAACACTCAACCACTGAGCCACTGGGCTATCTTCATATTTTTGGATTCTTTTTTTCTTTGAGCTGTTCTAACTGGGTGTTTTTGCTTCCTTATATTCCAAATCACTGATTTGAATCTTGGCATCCTTCTCTGTACTGTTAATTCCCTGTAAATTATTATTCATTTTACTTAATATTTCTTAATTTCTGACTGGTCCTTTTTTATGTCATTGATGTTTTTAGTAAGTTCCTTGAAGTTCTCATTAAGTTCCTTGAGCATCCTTATAAGTATTTTTTTAAACTCTGTATCTGGTAGTTTGCTTCCTTCTATTTCATTTAGTTCATTTTCTTGAGCTTTCTTCTGTTCTTTCATTTGCAGCATGTTTCTTTGTCTCTGCATTTTGGCTGCTTACCTGTGTTTGTTTCTATGTATTAGGTAGAACTACTATGTCTCTTGGAATTGTAGAGTAGCCTTGTATAGTAGGTGCCATGTAGGGCCCAGTGGCTCAGCCTCCTCAGTCACCTGATCTGGGCATTCTAGGTGTTCCCCTATGTGGTACTGTCTCGTTGTAGTTGAACTTTGATCGCTGTTGGTGTTACTGGGAGGAATTGACTGCCAGGTGAATCAGCTGTGTGGACCAGCTGCAACTTCATTGGGAGAACTGCTATGCAGGAGATGCCCCTATGGAGGAAAACTTGCTTCAGTGGGGCTTTGGTGCTCACAAAGTCCACCCTTTGATTTTGCCATTGGTAGAGGTAGTAAGGTTGTAATCTGGTGTGGTCTGAAGCTGACCACAAAGTGTGCTGGCTCTGGGGCCTCCCAGAGAGTGCCCTGCTGAGATCACCTGGAATGAGCTACAGAGTGACCTTCAGATGGCTGCTACTTATATTGGGCTTGGAAGTGTCCAGGCGAGGCAAGCTATGAACCTTGGCAGGCTGCTACTGCTGCAGGGCCTGGAGCCACTTATTGAGAAGTATGGAATTTAAGGCCAGCTGCTGCTTGTTTGTGAGATTTTAGGAAAGTCTGAAGCCTAAGCCAGGATAGTCATAGGGACCACCCACTGCAAACAGCTTGGTTGGGGCTGCAAATTGGTGAGACAGGGTCTCAAGTATCAACAGGGAGGTGGGGTGAATAGTGTGGGCCAGGTTGATGGTGACTCAGATATATCTCCTCTCTGTTGTTTCTGTGGTGGGGGAGGTCTCTAATGAAAAACAATGAACGTCTGCCAGCACTTTTGTTTGGGAGAAAAGTGGCCCCCACCTCTGGTCCTCCTACCAGTCTGAATGCAGTTTCTTTAATTCTCCAGTTAAAGGGCTTTCATTCAGCCCGATATCAGGTGGTTCTGAATGATGGTTATTCTGTGGCTTAGTTGTAATTTTGATATCTAATATTATACTTATGTATAAATATTTATAAATATGTCTTGAGCAATATAAACGACTATGTGTATTCCTCATACTTGTTTGCCTTTCTTAAAATTTATTTTTCAATGAACATGTATCTTATATTTGAAGATGAATATATTTGCATTTTTATCTAAATATAGTTAATATACAATATTACTTTAGTTTTGGGTATGTAAGTTATTAAAAATTTGTACACCTAAGGAAGAGATTATCACAATAAGTCTTGTAACCATATGGCACCCTACAAGGTTACTGTGATATTACTGACTATACTTCCTATACTGTACATTATATTACCATAACTTACTTAATACTGGAAATGTATTCCTCTTATTCCTGTTAATTTCCCCCTTCCTTCTATCCTCTTCCCCTCTGCTAACCATCAATTTGTTCTCCATTTCTATGAGTCTGTTTTTTGTTGTTGTTTATCTTATAGATTCCACATGTAAGTGAAGTTATGTGGTACTTGTCCTTCTCCATATGACTTACTTAGCATAATACTCTTCTAGGTCCATCCATATTGTCACAATGGCAAGATTTAACTTCATTATTTTTTATGGCTGAGTAATATTTCATTGCATATCCATCTATTGATGAACATTTAAGTTGCTTCTATATCTTGGCTATTGTAAATGATATTGCCATGAACATAAGTATACAAATATCTTTCCAAATTAGTGTTTTGGTTTTCTTCTGATAGATACCCAGAAGATAAATTGCTGGGTCATATGGTAGTTATATTTTTAAATCTTCTAAGGAACCTTTGTATTGGCTTCCATAACGGCTGTACCAGTTTGTAATCCCACCAACAGTGCATGAGTTTCCCTTTTCTACAAATCCTTGCCAACATTTATTTATTCTCCTTTTGATACAAGCCAATCTGATAGGTGTGAGGTGGTTTTGATTTGCATTTCTCTGATAATTAGTGGTGTTCAGCATCTTTTTATGTGTCTCTTGGATATCTACATGTTTTCTTTGGAAAAATGTCTATTCAGATGCTCTACCCATTTCTTAATTAGATTATTTTTATTTTTTATATTGAGTTGTATGAGTTCCTTATGTATTTTGGATATTGTCATTTTCAATTATTTTCTCCTATTTAGCAGGTCATCTTTTAGTTTTGTTGATGGATTCCTTCACTGTGAAAATAGTTTTTAATTTGTTGTAATCTTATTGATTTATTTTTGCTTATGTTTCCCTTGCTTGAGGAGACATATTTAAAATGATATTTCTAAGACAAATGTCAAAAGAGTTGACTACCTAAGTTTCTTCTAGGAGTTTTCTGAATCCTAGTCTTAAATGTAAGTCTTTAATCCAATATTGAAATAAATGTTCAGGGTATAATTGATTATCCCAATAGTACCTACCTCAGATATTAATAAGAAAACTAGTATTGTCCATTAAGTTTCATTAGTCATTTAGGTAAGTATATGGAGGCCTTGAGCCCAATAGTACCCAGGGCACAGTTATGTCCTATAAGTAAGTCCCAAATGTTTTGGGTTAAAGTACACTTAATCCATTACTTTGTGTGCAATTGATTTGAGAAGGTGAATCAAGTTCAGCAGTGGATTGAACCAGGCAAACAAGTTAGAGCCACATGACCTTCAGTAGGATATTTTCAGTTATTTGAAACAGTTCTATATATTATTTTGGAACAACTACTGATTTTGTGGTTCCTCTACTGCACAATGATAGCTATGGGGTGGGAGTGTTTTTCTTTTATTCTTATATCTTCTTATTCCCAGTCTAAAGGACTTATAGGAATGTTCTATCAAACATTGGTTTATAACTCATGATGATCTGTGTTTTCCAAACAATAACCCTATCATGAGAATATAAATTTAAATATTTCTCTGGAAGTAATACTTTTATTCTTCAATTATAGTTGACATTCAATATTATGTTAGTTTCGGGGAGAATCCAAGATGGCAGCTAGGGAAACACCTACACTGCTGCCTCACACAACAATTTCAAAACTACAATTAAAAGACAGAACGGACATCATCCAGAACCATAGGAAAGCTGCCTGAGTGGAAATTCTACAACTAGAGGGAAAGAGAGGGGCTCACAGAGACCCAAAGGAGCTGCAAAAACTGAGGTACGGGGATGCGCGTGCTGAGAGAGCGGGTGCCAGAATACCTGGCTGGTTTTCTCTGGCAAGAGGGAAACGGAGACTCCCAATGGCTTTGAACCCCTTATCTTATGACACTAAACCCCAGATCCAGCCGAAACTCATACGGGGGGAGTTTGGACTGTGAAAAGGGAGAGGTGCATGGAAATTTAGGGGAGTCGCAAAAGATCAGAGGCCTGGTAGTGCCCACGGCACTGCGCAGAGGACAGACTGCTGATTGTGCCGCTGGCTTTCATGAGCAGGCAGGAGATAGACCCTCCCACTGTGCCACTTCTGACTCCACTAAGCCCCTGTTTTGGGTGAAACCCTGGGGACCTAGACTCGTGTAGTCCTGGAGCACAGGGGAGCCAGAGGGGCAGTGGTCTAGAAGCACAAGGACCGCTCCAGCGATTACCCAGTCACGTGACACTCAGGGGCCATGGAAGGCGGGGCCGACTGCAAGGCAAGGTGGTCCCTTAAGCCCTCCTAAGACTCCACCCATCCCAAGCTCAACAGAGAGGCTTCTGTGGAGTTGCAAGTCTGGTATCATAAGGCTGAATCCAACACAGAAGTTCTCCCGGCATAGTGAAAATGCCAAGACAAGGGAAGGGATCACAAACAAAAGAAATGGAGGAAAACAAACGACTGGATATAGAGTTCAAAACCACGCTTATAAGATTTTTCAAGAATATGCTAGAAAAGTTGGATAAAGTTAGCGAGAGCCAAGAGGAGATGAAAAAGGACCAACTAGAGATGCAAAAGAGCCAACTAGAGATGGAAAAGGTCCAACTAGAGATGAAAAAGGACCAACTAGAAATTAAACATACACTGACTGAAATAAAAAATATACAGAGTCCTAACAGCAGACTAGAGAAAGGCAAGAATCAAGTCAAAAATTTGAAATATAAACAAGCAGAAAATGCTCAACTGGAAAAGCAAGAAGAAAAAAGAATCCAAAAATGTGAAGATAAAGTAAGGAGCCTCAGGGACAGCTTCAAGCGTACCAACATCAGAATTGTGGGGGTGCCAGAAGAAGAGAGAAAGCAAAATACTGAAAACCTATTTAATGAAATAATGACTGAAAACTTCCCACATCTGGTAAAAGAAATAGACTTACAAGTCCAGTAAGCACACAGAACCCCATATAAAAGGAATCCAAAGAGGACCACACCAAGACACATCATAATTAAAATACCAAGAGCAAAAAACAAAGAGAGAATATTAAAAGCAGCAAGAGAAAAACAGTTCATTACCTACAAGGGAGCACCCATATGACTGTCAGCTGATTTCTCAACAGAAACGATGCAGGCCAGATGGGAGTGGCAAGAAATTTTCAACGTGATGAATAGCAAGAACCTACAACCAAGAATAATCTATCCAGCAAAGCTATCATTCAGAATTGAAGGGCAGATAAAGAGCTTCACAGAGAAGAAAAAGCTAAAGGAGTTCATCAACTCCAAACCAGTATTATATGAAATGTTGAAAGGTACTCTTTTAGAAGAGGAAGAGAAAAAGGTAAAAGCCAAAAAATCATGAACAACAAATACATATCTATCAACAAGTGAATCTAAAAATTAAGTGAATTAAAAATTTGATCAACAGAATAAACTGGTGAATATAATAGAATCAGGAGCACCGAAAGGAGTGGACTGAGAATTCTCAGGGGGAAGAGGGTCAGGGATTATACAGGGAGAGACTGGACAAAAATCATACACCTATGGATGAGGTCAATGGGAGGAAGATGAGGGCAGAGGGAAAGGTCGGAGCTGGGTGTAGGGGTGCTATGGAGGGGAAAAAAGAAACAAACGTAATAATCTGAATAATAAAGATTTAATTAAAATTATGTTTCAAGTGTAAAACACAGTAGTTAGACATTTATATAGAATATGAAGTCATCCTCCCAAAAGTCTAGTAACCTCCTGACATTGTGCATAGCTTTTACAATGTTACTGACTATATTTCTTATGCTCTCCTTTATATCCCTGTGAGCATTTTGTACTTTCTTTCAAATATATTTGTATTGGTTTCAGAAGAGAAAGGAGAGAAAGAGATGGAAACATCAATGATGCGAGAGAATCATTGATCGGCTTCCTTCAGCACACCCCACACTAGAGATCAAGTCCACAGCCCAGGCATGTGCCCTGACCAGGAATTGAACCATGGCCTCTTGGTTCCTAGATTGATGCTCAACTACTGAGCCACACCTGCCTGACCAATTTGTGCTTCTTAATCCCTTCATCTTTTTCATCCAGCTCCTCAATCCTACCCCCATCTGATAAACATCAGTTTGTTCTCTGTATCTATAAGTTTGTTTGTTGTTTGTTTTCTAGACTCCCCATATAAGTAAAATTATACGGTATTTGACTTCTCTAACTTATTTCATTTTGCATAATACCATCTAGTTCCATCCATGTTGTCACAAATAGTAAGACTTAATTCTTTCTCATGGCTGAGTAATATTCCAGAATATATTTGTACCCCCTCTTCTTTATCCAAATCCTGCTTCATGGCATGAATTCCTATACAACAGTGTGTCTGCTGTACTCACAGACATTCCTCACAGCTAATCAGCCTGAGAGCCAATACCTCCCCTTGACATGCCAACAGCAATCAAGGCTCACCTGCAATAGGATGGCACACACAATCTACACAAGAGACAACCCTGGAGTACCTGGCACAGGTGACCAGGAAGTTTGTACCACTGGGCCCAACAGGACACCTACAACATAAGGCCACTGGGCCCAAAAGGACACCACAACAAAAGATTAGGATATGGAACAGATATACAAAATACATAAAAACACACACAGAGAAGCAGCCAAAATGAGGAAATAAAGAAACATGTCCCAAATGAAACAAAAAGTAGGGAAAAAATCCAGAGAAAAAATTCAACAAAACAGAGGCAAACGAGTAAAAACAATTACTTACCTGCAACAGAGCTCCAATAATCATCTGATTTCTTAGCAGAAACTTTACAAGATGGAAGGAACTGACACCAAATATTCAAAGTGATGAAAAGCAAGAACCTATAATCAAGAATACTCTACTCATCAGAGCTATCACTAAGAAGAGAGATATTAGCTTTTCAGAAAAGAAAAAGCAGGAGTTAATCACCACCCAACAGTATTACAAGAAATCTTAAAAAGATTCAAGAAAGCCCTAACTGGTTTGGATCAGTGGAGAGAGTGTCGGCCTGCAGACTGAAAGGTCCCAGGTTTGATTCCAATCAAGGGCATTACTTTGGTTGTGGGCACATCCTTAGTAGGAGGTGTGTGGGAGGCAGCTGATTGATGTTTTTTTGTTTTTGTTTTTTTAAATATTTTTTTATTGATTTTTTTACAGAGAAGAAGGAAGAGAGATAGAAAGTCAGAAACATCAATGAGAGAGAGACATCAATCAGCTGCCTCCTGCACGCCCCACAGTGGAGATGTGCCTGCAACCAAGGTACATGTCCCCGACTGGAATTGAACCCGGGACCTTTCAGTCTGCAAGCCTACGCTCTATCCATGGAGCCAAACGGGTCTCGGCTGATCGATGTTTTCATCGATGTTTCTAACTCTCTATCCCTCTCCCTTCATCTCTGTAAAAAAAAAAAAAAATCAATAAAATATATTTTTTAAAAAGACTCAAGACAGCCGAGACTGGTTTGGCTCAGTGGATAGAGCATCAGCTTGCCGACTGAAAGGTCCCAGGTTCGATTCTGGTCCGGGGCATGTATCCTGGTTGCGGGCACATCTCCACTGTGGGGCGTGCAGGAGGCGGCTGATGGATGTCTCTCTCTCATCGATGTTTCTGACTTTCTATCTCTTTCCCTTCCTCTCTATAAAAAAAATATCAATAAAATAAAAAATAATAAAAAAAGACTCAAGACAAGGCGAAGGTGTGGGTGTGGTTGGAGGTAGAGTAGGAGGTGATCATATTAACAATAAAATGGCAATAACTACATACCTATCAATAATTACTTTAAATATAAATGGGTTAAATGCTCCAATCAAAAGACACAGGATGGCTAAATGGCAAGACAGCAAGACCCATACATACACTGCTTATAAGAGACCTACTTCAGATCGAAAGAAACGAAAAATGATATTTCATGCAAATGGAAATTTTAAGAAACTGGATCACAACACTTATATCACACAAAATACACGTCCATAACAAGAAACAAGGAGAACCCCGCAATTCCACTTCTCAGTATTTATTCCAAGAAACACAAAACACTAATTCTAAAAGATATATGCATCTCTATGTCCACTGCAGCATTATTTACAACCAGAGGCCCAGTGCACGAATCCATGCACCAGTAGGGTCCCTTGGCCTGGCCTACAGAATTGGGCTGAAAACAGCTCTCCAATATCCCCCAGGGGGTTCCAGATTGTGGGAGGGCACAGGCTAGGCAGAGAGACCCCACCGGTGCATGATCAGGGCCAAGGAGGGACACGGGAGGTTGGCCAGATGGGGAGGAACCGCTGGAGGGCTCCAGGGCATGTCTGGCCCGTTTTGCTTAGTCCCAATTAGCCAGACCCCAGTAGCAAACTAACCTACCAGTGAGAGAATCTGCTTCCTGGTGGTCAGTGCAAATCAAAGTGACTGTTCAACTGTCTGCCTCCTGGTGGGTCAGTGCATGTCATAGGGAGTGGATGAATGGCCTTAGCATATCATTAGCATATTACACTTTGAATGGCTGAACGGTCAACCAGACGACTGGACACTTGGCATATCCATCAAAAAATGAATGGATAGCCGAGACTGGTTTGGCTCAGTGGATAGAGCGTCGGCTTGGGAACTGAAGGGTCCCTGGTTCGATTCCGGTCGGGGGCATGTACCTTGCTTGCGAGCACATCTCCACTATGGGGCATGCAGGAGGCAGCTGATCGATGTCTCTCTCTCATCGATGTTTCTGACTTTCTATCTCTCTCCCTTCCTCTCTGTGAAGTCAATAATATATATATATATAAAAAAGAATAGATAAAGAAAGTGTGGTACTGCAAACAATGGAATTTTACTCAACCAAAAGAGAGAATGAAATCTTACGATTTGTAATAACATAGGTAGAACTAGAGGGCATTAGGCTAAGTCAAATAGGTTAGATGGAGAAGGAGAAATACCATGTGATTTCATCTACATGTGGAATGTAAAGAACAAAATTAACCAACAAACAAAACAGGAATAAATTCATAGGTGCCGAGAACATTATGACGGTTGTCAAATTGAGGGGAGTTTGGAGGGATGGGAGAAAAAGTGGAAGGGATTAATATCTATAAATTGCCAATTATAAAAATAGTAACAGGAATATACTAGTTAAGTAAATAATATTGTGAGAACCACTTATCATGTCAAATGGGTATTAGACTTATCAAAGTAATCAATTTTTAAGTTATATAAATGTTTCATCACCATGTTGCACACCTGAAACGAATATAATTGTATGGTAACTGTAATAAAACATTTCCTCAAATTATTTTTTAAAAAAGAACAGAAGATTCCCTCTGTCCATAGAGAATGCTACATTCCAAAAAAATATCACCGTAGGAAAACCAGCTCTATCCAAGCCCAGTCATTTTAGCATTTTGCATAAATTGCACCTGGTGGGGGATTTTCAGTGCTGATTCAAGATACAAAGGTACTCCTGTTCCTCATCCATAAAACTCAAGAGCCTTGCCTTCCATTTCAGAACCAAAAAAAAAAAAGAGATTTCAACAAACAACCCCAAGAAAATCTACCTTGTATACATTATCCTGCATGTTTACTGAAATACTAGTAGCCCTTTGCATGATTAAATTGTGCAGGTTCCCTAGTCCTAGCTACAATCAGGGCCATGTCTGCTGCCCAGTGTCACTTCTCCACCTCCGGTGCCCCTGCCCTGTGAAACTTCATGCTAACAACCCCCCTCCTGCAAGGCTCCTTGGCCTCTGCTGCCTATACCCTGCAGTGCTTTTCTGTCTCAGCAGCCGGTGAAGCTCCAGGCTCACAACCCCCACCCCACCTCCATTGCCCAATAACACTCCATGCTAACAGCCCTTGCCCCAAGAAGCTCAACACTGGCTGCCCTGCAACACTCCTCTGCCTCAGCAGCCCCTCGAAGCTCCACAGTAACAGCTCCCACCCTGATCCCTTGCTTCTCCTCCACCAGCCCCGCCCTAGCCCACTCCTCCACCTCTACCACCCGGAGACTCTCCTCCACCTCACCAAAAGGCTCCTCAGCCTCCACAACCCTGCCTGTGACAGCTGAACTGGTCCTTTGGGCCCATTGCTCCCTCCTCCCACCCGCCACCTTGGGCAGCCAGTGGCCCACAGCTCCAGCTCCCTCAGCTCCCTAGCCTGGTGTTTGGCCAAGCCTGCAGTCATTAGTGGCCATTATGGACCCAGGGATTTTATGTAATAAAACTAGGTCTGGCTCCATTATGGCAACAACCCACAATATGATCATGCTGGAGGCTAAAAACAACAGTAGTTAGCATATAAATGCAAAAAGACCCATTGGAAGGCCAGTGGACTTTGATATTAATCAGGGCTGAAAATAAACATAGTATTTCCCTGCTGTGGGCTCAATGTCTTAAGGCAATTCCCTAACCTGATAATCCTTTCACTATTTACCAAACTTTACCTTTAATATGCCTGTATGCATCCTAAAGGTAAATGTGTATTCAATTGAATAAAAGCTGACAGGTCCATGGTTTCAGTGAGCTTACTCACTAGAGAGAGGTTTTTGCCTGCATGCGCCCCCCCCCCGCCTTTCTAAATTTATATTTCATGTCCAGAGTTTTCTTATTTATTTATTTATTTATTTATTTATTTATTTATTTATTAAATATATTTTATTGATTTTTTACAGAGAGGAAGAGAGAGGGATAGAGTTAGAAACATCAATGAGAGAGACATTGATCAGCTGCCTCCTACATGCCTCCTACTGGAACAAAGGTACATGCCCCTGACTGGAATCGAACCTGGGACCTTTCAGTTCACAGGCTGACACTCTATCAACTGAGCCAAACAAGTTTTGGCTTTGTCCAGAGTTTTCATTTGTGCATGGCCCCTCCTTCAGATCCTGAAGCCTAGCTGTAAATGGATGTGGCTTCTGACACCCAAATAGAGATCTGGAGAAGATTCACCTGAGCAAAAACAAAGAAACAAGGAAATTCACTGGAACGGTGAAGTACACTGTGCACAAAGCCCATACAGGCTTTAGAATCACAAACCATAAGAGGATGAGGAACGTCTTTTATTTAAGCCAGGTTATAATGGGGAACAATTTGAATAAAAGGCAAAAACATCATTGTAAATTTTTAACTTGCATGCTCAAGGAAAAGAAATTAAGGTGTCAAAAAGTATTCTCTTAAATGAGGCTCAAGGAAAACGAGTGCCCTTGTAATCTTTAACTAGGTAGGCTCTTGTTCGAACTGCATTATGTCAACTTTGTATTGGGGATCAAAAGTCTGTAACACTAAGGCCCTGAATCCTCCACCTCTAATGTGGGAAGGCTCAATAGCTAGAGAAAATGGAGCTAAATGACCTTTTACAAAAGGACTCTAATGCTTTGTTTGAAAATTACCATATGATGTCTTTGGACAGGCAGATTTTAGCTAAAATAACTTTAAAGGTCATTAATGCTATGGAGAGCAGAATATGATAAGATCTGTGAACAATGGGTTGAGATCTAGGCTGTATACAGGCTGTAAGTTCCAGGCAATATAAAACATCTGAAAGATCCATAATAAGAACTTTGATTTATTAATTCTTGTCTGTGTGTTATGGGCGTTCGTCTGTTGATTGTTGTTTTATCTGTCTTTGTTGTTCAGTTTAATTTGTTTATTGTTAGTCTATTAAGTATGCCTTTTACTTATTTTAATAGAAAAGAAACAGTAGATGGCTAGGCCATTACTATATTTCCCCAGAGCAAACAAAGTGGGGATAGGCAGAAAGAATATGAGCAGTACTCATGTTTAATAACATAGGTTTTAGGAAAATTCCCTAGACAAAGGAAGTAACTAAAAAAGGCCTCAGCTCATCAATTACTAGGTCTCTTGGTGATCAACTCCCACTATTGGGAGTGCTATTAAAAGTCTCATTTTCACCATGTTTTATTTCCCAGTCTGTCATTTGAAATTTGGATGAGACATTTCTCACAATTTAGGGATATGTCTGGGATTTCTATACACATAAAAAGAAAAAGACTAACTTAAGGGAAGGTGTGCACTGCCTGATTTTGGGTGGTCTCTTGGCCTGAGCCCCATCTCTTCAAGGATGCTATAGAATGAAACCAAAACTGTTTTTCTTTAAAAGATGGCAAAAATAACACAAGGAAAGTATACAGGCTGGGTTTGAGAAATAAGATTGTTTCCATAATAAAAGATTGTTCTTGAATAATAATGGACTGCATTCCAAGATTGCCTCACAGGTCCAGGGGGCACTCCTGTTTTTATAAAATAAAACTAGAGGCCTGGTGCACAAAATTTTTGCATGGGGTGGAGGGTGTCCCACAGCCCAGTCTGCACCCTTTCCAATCTGGGACCCCTTGAGGGATGTCTGACCACCTTTTAGGCCCGATCCCACTAAAAGGCGGTTGGATATCCCTCTCACAATCCAGGACTGCTGGCTCCCAACTGCTTGCCTGCCTGCCTGCCTGATTGCCCTTAACTGATTGTACCTGCCAGCCTGATCAACACCTATCTCATCCCCTGCCAGCCTGATTGACCCTAACTGCTCTATGCCTGCTGGCCTGGTTGCCCCTAACTATCCTCCCCTGCAGACCTTGTCACCCCCAACTGCCCTCCCCTGCTGACCTGGTCACCTCTAACTACTCACCCCCGTGGACCCATTCACTACTAACTGCAACACCCTGCCAGCATGGTCCCCTAACTGTCCTCCCCTGCAAGCCTGGTTGCTCGCAATTTCCCTCCCTTGCAGGCCTGGTTCCCCCCAACTGCCCTCCCCTGCAGGCTTAGGCACCCCAACTTCCTTCTTCTACTGTCCGTCTCCTCCAACTGCCCTCCCCTGCTGGCCTGATTGCCACAACTGCCCTCCCTTGCTAGCCATCTTGTGGTGGCCATCTAGTGTCCACATGGGGGTGGCCATCTTTGACAAGGAGCGCCATCTTGTGTGTTGGAGTGGTGGTCAATTTGCATATTACCTTTTTATTATATCGAATAGGTTAACATTAAAGCCACTGGAAGTAAGTTATCTGTGTTACAGAATTTGCCAAAGAAAATGCCTTGTATAATAATAATTGGCTTTAAAATCTCAAAGTTGTTAAAACATAAATGAATAAAGGATTTGTAATAAAGCTTTTCAATAATATTTATAAATATATTATGAAAGTCCAGTCACTCAAGAGATGGTGCTCAAAGTCCAGTCATTCAAAAGGGCAACTGACTCTTTAATGTATTATAAAGGGCAACTGACCCTTTAACAATAATAATATAATTATTAATATTATATTAATAACATGAATATATTAATTATGAAAGTGCAGTCACTCAAAAGGGCGACTGACCCTTTCCTGATTAACTTGTAAAATACAAATGAGTTATTCAATTGACTTGGCTCTTTTCCCATTAATATGTTAAAGATGTGTTATAAATCAAATGAATAGGAATGTATTGAAGAGATGATATATTTAGAGCATTGCACTAGGTGATAGGGAAATGATTCAAGGATTTATTCTCTCTTCTTAAAAGAAATATTTTTGAACTAAATTAGGCCAATCTAAAATAGTTGAAATCACATGGGAAACTTTACTAAACAAAAATTAATAACTGTATTCTATTTATATACATATATTTTATTTTTTTTATTTATTTTTTAAATATATTTTTAATTGCCTTTTTACAGAGAGGGCGAGAGGTAAAGAGTTAGAAACATTGATGAGAGAGAAACATAGATCAGCTACTTCCTGCACACTTCCTACTGGGGATGTGCCTGCAACCAAAGTACATGCCCTTGACTGGAATCAAACCTGGGACCCTTTAATAATAATAATATAATATAATTATATTAATAATATAAATATATTAATTATGAAAGTGCAGCACTTTCTGTTAGAGGAAAGGGTCAGTCGCCCTTCTCCCTGTAAAAGCACAGAAGTTGCATCAGTAATTTTAGATGTTATCTCTAAGGAAGAATGTGGCAGTTTTAAATTCAAATGGCTAGACGCCTACTCCCTCCTCCCCTTCCATTTTCCCCAGCCTCATATGCCTAAAAATTTTGCAAAGTCTTAGATAATTTAAAACTTTAGAACATTACTGAATTAAATAATAAAATTTGTTAAAAATTTAGGTATTTTAAAGTGACAAAATACTGAAATATTAATCTGAGTTTGCCTCATATGAAAAATCTAGAGAATAGATTTGATTCTCTTAATATGTATTTTACTTTATTTGAAATATATCCTTACTAGTAAATATATATTACTAATCTGCGAAATGCCAAGTATTTAACTTGCCACCTAAAATTTGAGGCTTCTAAGAGTTAAAAGTTTAAATTAAGTTGGGAGAAGTTATATGGTTGTAATAACAAAATGAATGTATAGAAATTCATTTTTGAGAAAAATAATTCTTATAGTTTCTCTGGAGAAATTAGTAGTTCAAAATATATTGTAGTCTTGTGTACTACATGTGATAAAATTTCAACCTAGGATATAATATTTTACTGGCCTCATTAAAAAGAGAATTCTATGGTCTGAACCAAATTTTTAATATTAAAACCAGTTTAAATTTAATTGATGTCTTTCAGAATAATTACAAAAAGTGTATAATATAATAATATTTGTGTTAGGTATATTTGACAGTCATTCCAGGTTAAATTTCAAGACTTTAACTGAGAGATAGCTTTGGGACATTTCAAGGGCCCTGGAATGATTCAAGGAATTATTTTCTCTTCTTAAAAGAAATATTTTTGAACTAAATTAGGCCAATATAAAATGGCTAAAATCACATGGGAAGCTTTACTAAACAAAAATTAATAACTATATTCTATTTATATACATATATTTTATTTTTATTTATTTTTTAAATATATTTTTTGATTTTTTATAGAGAGGGAGAGGAATAAAGAGAAACATTGATGAGAGAGAAACATTGATCAGCTGCTTCCTGCACACCTCCTACTGAGGATGTGCCTGCAACCAAAGTACATGGCCTTGACTGGAATCAAACCTGGGACCCTTCAGTCCACAGGCCAACACTCCATCTACTGAGCCAAACCAGTTAGAGGTATGTACATATATTTTAAATGTTATAAAGGTTTCAACCTCTAAGCTTAGCAGTACTGGTTCCCCCAAATTTAAGTTTAATAAAAAGGAGAAATTTTAAAATCTCTTCACCTATTTAAAAAACAAACTCAAAATTATTATTCAAGTATTAAATCTCACCATTAATGAGACACCATAAATTAAAAAGAGTTCCTTTTACTTGAAATGTATACATTGCAGTATTGGCCAGCATACCTCTCTCCAACTGATTTTTGTGAAAAGCAACCATGTTTGTTGCTCTGTATAAAAGAAAGTAAAAATTTTTAAAAAGAAACTCCTGGCAGCTCGGTGTGGAGAGTGGCTCCTGACCATACTCAGGGAGCGTCCTGCGACACTCCCTGCCCCAATGAAATTATACTGTCTTCCATTACAATTATTCTGAATTTGGAAAACAGCCAAGATGGCGGCATAGGTAAACACCTACACTGCTGCCTCGCACAACAATTTCAAAACTACAACTAAAAGACAGAACGGACATCATCCAGAACCACAGGAAAGCTGGCTGAGTATAAATTCTACAACTAGAAGGAAAGAGAGGGGCTCACAGAGACCCAGAGGAGCTGCAAAAAGTTGAGGTATGGAGACGCGCGCTGAGAGAGCAGGTGCCTGAGTACCTGGCTGGCTTTCTCTGGCGGGAGGGAAACGGAGACTCTCAATGGCATTGAACCCCTTATCCTACGATACTAAACCCCAGACCCAGCCGAAACTCATAGGGGGGAGTTTGGACTGTAAAAAGGGAGAAGTGCACGAAAATTTAGGGGAGTCGCAAAAGAAAGGAGGTCTGGTCATGGTCGGTCACGCGCACACACACGGCGCCACACGGAGGACAGATTGCTGATTGTGCTGCTGGCTTTTGCGACTGGGCGGGAGACAGACCCTCCCAACTGTGCCACTTCTGAGTCCACTGGGCCCCTGTTTCAGGCGAAACCCTGGAGACCTAGACTCGTGTGGTCCTGGGGCGCAGGGGAGCTGGAAAGGCAGCGGTCTAGAGGCACTGCAGCGCGCGCACAAGGACTGCTCCAGCGATTACCCAGTCATGTGAGACTCCAGGGCCGTGGAGAGCGGGGCCGACTGGAAGGCAAGGCGGCCCCTTAAGCCCTGAGACTCCACCCATCCCAAGCTCAACAGAGGCTTCTGTGGTTTTGCAAGTACAGAAGTTTCCCCAACATAGTGAAAATGCCAAGACAAGGGAAGGGATCAAAAACAAAAGAAATGGAGGGAAAAAAACGACTGGATATAGAGTTCAAA
>PVJN01036202.1:0-21645 GCA_004026805.1 Lasiurus borealis | reverse complement strand
TATATATATATATATATATATATATATATATATATATATATATATATATATATATATGCATCCTTGGGCGAGAATTAACAAAACAAAACAAAAAAGAAAAGAAGCAATGAAAAAAATGGCTGATTGATGTCTGAGAGAGAACATGAAGGAAATATCTAGGTTGCTGTTAATATTCTACATCTGGACCCAGCTGGTGGCTAGAAAGGTATTTTCACTGTGTAAAAATTTATAGAGTTTAAGATTTGTTCATTTTACAGTATGTATATTACATTTTGGTTTAAAAAGTAACTCTAAGTCTTTGTTTCTTTTTTCTCAAGCTACCCCCACTCCCTATGGTGTCCTGATCCATCTTGAACCTCATAGGAGGCAGAATGAAGAATACTTTAGAAGAAACAGATGAGATATTACATGGGAACTGAAAAGTTAAATCTGTCCCTACTTGCTTAGCAGATTTCAGAACAAAGAAAGACAGGAGTAGGAGGGAGTGAATACAGTACCGCTCCATCTTTTCATCCTCTCCTACTGGAGCTCCAAGGAGGAGTGTCCAATAAAATATTTAAACTGTGTTTAGAGAGAAAAAAAAACTGGAAAAATTGAAGAAACTGCCAGAATTTTCTCTCTTTCATGTTTAGGCAGCTCAAAGGCTCTATGTGAGGACCCCCACCCCTGAGTAATAACCTGGTAGAGGACAGTGTGCTGCCCTGTTTGTGAGGGGTGTCCAGATAAATGTGGAGGAGGCAACTCTGCTGGTTTCCTATATATTGAGTGCAGAAGACCCATAAATTGCTACCCACATAAGTGAGGGATTGTGGAAGTGAGGGATTGTGGAAGTGAGGGATTATGGAAATGAGGGATTGTGGAAGTGCGGGATTGTGGAAGTGTAGGATTGTGGAAGTGATGGGTTGTGGAAGTGAGAGATTATGAAAGTGTGGGATTGTGGAAGTGAGGGGTTGTGGAAGTGAGTTATGGTGAAAGTGAGAGATTGGAGAAGTGAGGGGTGGGGGTGTTGCTCAGCAAGCAGAAGCCTTTGTCAGGACAATGTGACTACTGTATATGGAGACTTAAGGCTCAGAGCATGAGCTTTGTAGGCAGTGCCAATAGTCATTTCCAAAACCAGAGGCCATCAGTGGCATCAGTCATGCCTCAGTGTTCATTCCTACAAAAAAGCAGAATCCAATCAGCTACTCAGCTACTCTCAAACAGAAATGAATGAGTATACAGGATACTGGCAAATATTGCAAGTCCCCTCTGATATTTGTCCTTCCAACATAAGGACAAAATAGCTCCTCTTAGATTTCCAGATTCCAATATGCAAAGGATGAGAAGGTTGGGTACAACTGTAAAAGACTAAGCATTTTCCTAAAGAGACTAAGCAGTCTTACATAGCTAAATCCATTCCATTCAAGAATCTAATTTTGAACAGACTTAACATTTAAACAGAAAGAGACACTGCAGGAACTGCCACATGAAGAGATCAGATCATCAAAGGAAATAAGAGATGCCACATATTGGTTAGCACATCAGTGCATAGGGCATAGACCAAGGACTCCACTACATCAAAGAAATTGATTAAATAGTATATACAATTTCATACTCTAAACCAGTGGTTCTTAACTTTCCTAATGCCTAGACCCTTTAATACAGTTCCTCATGTTGTGGTGACCCTCAACCATAAAATTATTTTCTTTGCTACTTCCTAACAGTAATTTTGCTGCTGTTGTGAATCATAATGTAAATATCTGTGTTTTCTGATGGTCTTAGGCGACCCCTATGATGTGGTCCATGGACCCCCAAGAGGGTCGCGACCCACAGATTGAGAACCACTGCTATTAAACTAATAAATATATAAAATAATAATTGTGTATGCTGACAAAGTTATGGTAACATTATTGCACTTATACACTAATGACAGAATAAATTAGAACACAATTTGACAATAAAATTTGTAAATTATAAGTAGATGTTATGAATTATAAGCAGGTCCATGATATGTCTTTCCTAAGAAAATATATCATAAAGATCCATTGTAGAATTATTTACAAAAAGGAAATAATTAAGGATAATTTAAATGAATAATAGCAGAAAAAAATAAACTCTGGTATATGAACTATACGGAATATTAAACATACATATTAATAATATGTGTGATTATTAAAACTACCAGGGTATATGGATTTACTTAGGAAAACAAAATAGAATATAAAATTACATATTATATTAAACTAAAACTATAAAGAAACCTTGTATGTTTTTGAATAAATTCTAGAATAACAATGGACAAATTCAAATGGAAAATGAGAAGATAAAAGATGATTTCTTTGTCTTTGAAAGAAAAATATTTTTGCAATTATAATATTATTTTGCAATTTTAAATACAAAATAAGAGCCAATCATCTTTATTGGAAATCAGACTCTGAATTTATGCCTCCAATTTGTTGCCCTTTTTCCAAGAAGAGCAAAATAGAAGAGTCAGGAGCCTGGGGCCGCATTATCTGGGTTTGATTCTTGTCTTCTCCACTCACCAGTCATAAGTTCTCAGGTAAGTTCCTTAACCTCTCTTTGTCCCAACTTCTTCATCTATAAAACCAGGTCATAGTGGTACCCACCTAACAGTATGGTGAAGAACATTAGACAGCTTTTTATATTAAAGCGTTTAGCAAAAGCCTCAGCGATTAGTAAGCATTCTGAGACAGTTAACTGTTATTGCTTTCCTGTTAATGTGTTTTTGTTGTTGTTGTTGGATGATGTGAACCATACATCATCGTTCCTGAACAAAGCATGTGGCAAATGCTGAATGATTCTTAAATTGAATTAGCTTCACAATTTAATGAAAGAGTCTGAGTACATCTGTCTTTTTGTTTTGATTCTTTTTGTTTGTTTGGAACATAGTTCATGTGTTCAATCTTTTCTGTTGGTATTGAATGGGTAATTTTAGTAGCAAATAAATTGAATTATTTAGAATTAGAAAGCTCTTTCTTCTTAGCAATGTCTTAAAGGAAAAATAAATACTGAGTCTGTGCAGCTGAATGGTGATGTTCAGAGAAAAGGTTCAAGTATCTGAATTTCCCACTTTTTAACATATGTTATAGTTGTCATCATGCAAACAGGCTTGGCATGCTTTGCCTTCATTTGTGTGAGCTATATTTGCCAAACAATCACTATTAGTGGTCTCTGAAGTCCCCACAGAGATGTTCAAGACCACAATCAGTCAGTTCACACCAAAACATGAGATTTTACAGACTCTTTCACTCTCCAATCATCCTGCATGAATACAGAAATAAAACTATATAGGAATCTACTTAAAGTACGCTTGTATACTCCTTTTCCAAGTTCTTTCTTTCATAATAAACAGTTTAAGTGAGAAAAATAAGTACCCCAGAGAACAATTATTTGAATTTAAAATAATCAAAATATATTCTGGCCTTTTTTTTCATTTCTCTGTCTGTTTCTTCTTTCTCCTCCCCTCACTTAACTATAACTTATCTCTAATTTTCCCTATTTCTGTTCCTTTTTTCCCACCATATGTGTTTCTTTTAGATTCTGTGCACATGGGTGGGTCTGAGTTATCATCTGTCTGGTGATAGTTGCCATAGATGGTGGATGAAATGGAACTCCATCAGTGAAGAAAGATTCATTAATTAGATACCTTATTCTCATTTTTCATTTGTGCTCCTGGACTATCCTAATCTACGTGTGACTCTGCTCTAAGTCATCCTCAATCTGAGAACCAGTTTAATTCAGCAGCCATTGTCTGGAATTTCTGTATCAAGGAGAAAGACTGAGAGGCAAATTGCACTCTAGCCTTTCTTCCAGAAATGACCCCCATCACTTCTTACGTTTCACTGGCAAGGCAGTTGTATGGCCACAGCTACTTCAAGGAGAAGGACATTGCCATCCTACAAATCTCAAAAGAAGGAAATCACGCATATTTGTGCACTAGCATTAATGACTGCTGCAAAGTACAACCTAACATTAGGGATAGCATGATTCTTTGTCTGCATGTTTCAGTAACAAGATGTGTCATTTTCCTTTTCATATTTACCAAACATTTTAGACTAATACCCATTCTTTCATCTAAAATTAATATTTCTATAATTGCTCTTTCTATAATAGTCTTTCTTATTCAAGAAAAAATGTTTTATGAGATGAGATATCTAAGCTCCTTCAGACATCTAAATGAACATATTTTCTACTCTCAAGGCAAACAAGTTTAGTACAAAATCATGATGTATGTTGGTTGGTTTGTATAGTGGCTTGGTTCATTAAATTGTATGTAAGTATTACCCGAAACCTAGGGCACCATCAAATGATGAAAAGTGTGGGAAGAGGCCCTTCCTTGAGAAGTTACAGGTTTATAATTAGAAGAGAGCTAAGTCAAGTCTAAAGGAAAAGTTAGATGTTTTATTCCAATACATAGCCATTCATGATTAATGTAATAAAAACTACCCAGCCTATTTGTTATGAGTCATGCTGTATTAAGATTTTGCAGTAAGTGGGCAAACTGTTGTGATTAGCATTAAAAAATGCTGGAATATATTTTACATTCAGATTGCTTCAGACAATAGTTTGATTGTGAGGATGCCCATGTTTGTTGTTTTTCTGAGATGAAAAGGGAGTTTAACTCTACACATAAAGAAACAGTTATTATCTAGATGACAAATTGTTAATTACTAGAGGCCCGGTGCACAAAATTTGTACATGTGGGGGGGGAGGGTTTAACTCAACCCAACTTGCACCCTCTCCAATCTGGAACCCCTCAGAGGATGTCCAACTGTCTGTTTAAGCCTAATCCCCTAGTCAGGCAGTCGGACATCCCTTTCACAGTCCAGGACTGCTGGCTCCCAACTGTTCACCTGCCACCCTGATCATCCCCTAACTACTCCCCTGCCAACCTGATCGATGTCTAACTGTTTCCCTGCCAGCTCGATCATTCCCAACTGTACTCTCCTGACAGCCTAGTCATCCCCAAATCCCCTTCCTTGAATATTTCCTCTTAATTAGATAGGGTTTTTTCTTTAACATAGTGGACAATGTATCTGCTGTGGTCTTGACAAAGCAGTAAAAATGTAAACCCAAACTAAAAGTGTCAGAAAATAAACTCCTTAAACAGGAATTTCATGAGACTTTGGAAAGGTGATATCATGTAGTTGTTTCTTCATTTCTTCCTTTTCTTTCTTTTTCTTGATGTTTCATCTTTTGCCTTTTCTTTTATCCTTTTATTCCTTTTCTGTCCTCTCTTTCTCTTAACTTTTCCATTGGTAGATCATCAGTACTTGAATCTGTCTTGCTTCCAGAAGATGAAGAAAAGAAAAACACACCATCATCTGAAGAAAAAGCTGATCTATCTTGGAATCAGTGGTGTTTCTGGTTTTGCTCTTTTCCCAGTTTGGCATTCCTGCTGGCCCCAGCATCTTCAGGACTTGTGTGTGGGCACTTCTTATTCATTATATTATATTCATTACAAAACCTCCCTGCCTTGGTGAAAGCTATAGGGGAAAAAGCCTTCCTGGGTGGGCTCAATCCCTGCCCGAGGTGCTGAAGAACCAGGATGGGGAGCACCAATTACCACCCTTGCAGAGCCAACCTGTGGACTTCGGGGTACTCTCCGGTAATGTAACTGCAATGTCATCAATTGCCTTCAGAAATTAGTTGTAAGTTACTTCCGATGTCAAACCCCACCTCAGACATTTTCTTTGTGGTTTCTAAAGATTTTAAACAAAATCCATTTACCTCCCTAACCTGGTCAGAAGTTTCTACCCAATGGGAGAGGTTTGCTGGGCTGCATCACCCAGATACCCACCCCATGTCCAATCACTCCACTGGGGGCAAGGGAAATTCCAAGGGTATAGGCATGTGTGTGGTGGGGATCACTCCATGGGGGCGCAGGCCCTTTGGAGGCTGAAACCCCAGGTTGCTGGTGGAAGGGGATCTCCTGGGGGGGGGGGGCATGGCTGCTTCCCAGGCCTACACCCCCAGCTGCAGCTGGGAGCAGATCACACTGAAGTGGGGAAGGGAGGGAGGGGGTATTGGGCACCTTGCAGGCCCATGGCCTGGCCCAGGACTGGAAGCTAATTGCTGGGAGCAGGGAGGAGTGGGGGCACCTTCCAGGCCAGTGGCCGGGGCTGCAACTTTGAGAAGACCATGCTGGAGGCATGCAAGCGCCATGCAGGCACCTTGCGGGCAGATGACCCAGGCCAGAGCTGGGAGAAGATTGCACTGGGGGAGGGGGCGGAGCAGAGTGGGGGGCAGGAGGAGGGGCGCAGCAGGCTCACAGGCCAATGGCCCAGGCCAGGGCTGGGAGCAGATTGCGCTGGTGGGGGAGAGCTCTTCCTTGGACTGGAGGACTCCAGTGGGCCTGAGAGGACTGGGCACTGCCATCTTGTGTCTCTGGGCACCACCATTTGTCATGGAGTGACAATTAATTTGCATATTACTCTTTTATTATATAGAATTGGTTTATATGGTCTCTATAGAGCATTCTAAACTGGGGGGAGATATTGTTTAAGTGCTACCATTTATTTATTTCTACTTTCACCTCACTTTTGCAACTTTTCCTATGCCTATAAGAATGCTCTTCCCCAAAGATCTCAAATAAGTACTTGAATAAAACTATAATATAAGCATAGCTATAAAGAATGCATTTAATTTCAAGGGCTGCTATAAAGAATTTTACAAATGGCATGACAGGGTCCTTTTATTGTCCCCAATTTCATTACATAGCCTTCCTAACAGTCCTCCCGAGAGCAAAGCGAGGCTAGTGTCAATCCTTTTTATCAATTTACTCAGTTACAAAAGAAGAACATTATCCTGACATTATGAGTATTGTTCTAGTTATTTGCAGCATTCCCCATTGTAACTTTCTCTGAAATATAAAGCTGAACACAGATGCAGTTCCTGAGGAATCTAAGTGTGGCTGGCATTAATGGGATCAGCTCCAATTTTGTCCAAGGAAGGGGAAAAGAAAACAACCCATTAGCTAAAAAACAAATGTCTTCTAGAAGCAGTGCCAGTCCCCAGACAAGTGGTAAAAAGATGTTTTGCTTCTCTTGTTCTGAAAGAGTTTGCCAATGAAAGCCCATTTGGACTAGTTTTGACCCACACATCTGTCAAGGCTTATATGATTAGGTATTAGAAAATCCCTCTTTCTAATTCAATCTACCAAATTGAGGTCCACTAGGTTTTAGAGTTTCACAATTAATTTTAATTAAAAATAATTTTTAACTTTGTATTTTCCTGGTGGTTATAATCTTTTTTAAAAACTATACAAAAATGATGGAAGGATTGTACAATCACATGGCATATGTTAGTCTGGGATTGCTGAATACAACATACCATCTTCTCAGCTATCAGTCTTATACTCATCTCTCCAGCAGCAAGAGCATCTTAACACCAACAAAAAACAACCCACATTATTTATTAAAGTAAAATAATGCTGTTTTGGAGAGTCTCAGAGATGGTATATTAAGGGAAACAAGGAAGATACAAAAGTATTTACTCTATTTAGATGAATTTCAGGAAGAAGCGAAACTAGCTCCAAATAGTGCTTACACCTGTGTTAAGAGAGTGGCTAGTGGCTAGTATTAACTGTAAAAAAATATGAGGGGGTCTTTTGGATGTTATAAATATTTTATATCTTGATTCCTGAAGCCACTATTTAGGTGCCTATACTAGTAAATATAAATAATGTGTATAAAATTCAGGTAAATTACAGTTGAATCATGTACTTTCCTGTTGCAATTTAATAAAACATTTTTAAATATATTTTTTATTGATTTCAGAGAGGAAGGGAGAGGGAGAGACAGATAGATACACAGTAATGAGAGACAATCACTGATGGGTGGCCTCCTGCATTCCACCTACTGGAGACTCAGCCCACAATCCAGACATGTGCCCTGACCAGGAATTGAACTTTGACCTCCTGATATATAGGTTGTCACTCAACTACTGAGCCATACCAGCTAGGATGAATAGAACATTTTTAAAAATATGAACATTGTTTATTTTAAGTGTTTTATTTTTCTGTTATATTTTTCATATATCATTTTAAATATTTTTGTTTCATAGAGTATAAGAATTATAAGCATAAGGAATTTGTACCTACTGTTAAGTTTGTACACTTTTAAGTTATACTAAAATTAAGCATTCTATGTCAATGAGAAAATTTTCTCTTTAAAGAGGATTTGTACAATCATAGGTTTGAGATATATGGCCTTGCTTTATGGCACTTGTCACAGAATAATTCCTGTAATACAGGAAAAAGTTGGAAATACAATCCTGCTATCTCCCAGGCATTGCCCCTGAGACGTAAAAGGATCCCATTTGGGTCTAAGAAATGATTCATACTTCCTACTGTGTCTTAACAGGACCTCCGGGGTAGAGCTAGACGTTTTTGATATAAGCATATAGCACTTTTATTTCTGAAAAATAGTAATATCATAGAAACACATTACATACTTACCAAATGAATGAACACATAGAAAAATTGTTCTGATAAAGAATTTTGGTAACTGATCCCAAAACACTCGTGACTTAAAATCCAGTTTGTTTTTGGCTCCAGAGGCCATATCATTAATCAAGTGAGGGTCAGGAAACATATAGATATACGTATAGCTCTTTCTCCTTGTAGAACTTGCAACACCAGTTTCTACACTCCTATCATGATCTGTAATATTGCTAATGCTCTGCTCAAATGATCAGCCTCCCAGTCAATAATGAGAGATGAAAATCAGCACCAATTATGTCTCATATTTTTGTCCTTCTCTTCTCTTGAAACCTTAACTCCTTCCATCCTTACTGCCTGGGTAGTACTCTGATGTGTTCAAACTGATATTTTATCTTTCACTACATTTTCTAGTTGTTCCCAAGCTAGTTCATTATTACCAGGGTCACAAATAAGGGCTGTTTTACAGCAAAACAGGTTATAATACTAACCACAAATCTTTAAATTAATTTATTCCTTGTTATTGAATTTATTGGGGTGACACTGATTAGCAAAATTATACAGATTTTAGATGAACAATTCTGCAACCCATCATCTATACACTATATCGATTTTCCCCCAGTCTCCACCCACAAGTCAAGTCTCTATCTCTCTTTAAATTTAAATAATACAGTTTTTTGGTTGGTCTTTCCCCCCATTATTATAAGAATTAAGTCTAAAAGCCTTGCCAAAATAATTTGATCAGTATAAGGCCAATTCTGACTTCCAGAGTTCTTGCATGAAATATTTATTAAACATTTAGTTTCTGAGCCCCATTCCAAAGGTATTGAATCAGAATGACTCAGGGATGAAATTCAAAATTTTTATTTTTCATTAACTCCCTGACTTATTCTTACATTCACTGTAATTTAAGACTTATTATTGATCCTGTTGTGTGCAAAGAAATAGTTGAATATATATTTGCTGGTCCTTCAGCAAAAGAAAAATACCAGGGTTTAAAAATGTATTTTCACAAAATAATTTTTTATTATCTGATATGCATCACAGTATAATATAGAGTTAAATAAAAACTCAAATTTGTTAACTTTGTTTTAGATAACTATTCAGTAAAATGCTATCATTTTTATTTTCAAATAAAAAATTTAATTCTCAAACAAAAGAAATCTACTGACTTGTTATATTCTCATATTATTATGGGTTTTTTTGTTTGCTCATTTTGCTACAGAAGTGTTACAACAAAATAAAGCAATTATAATTTTTAGTAAACATTTTATAGAATAAAGGCTGGAAGGTCTATTGTATTGTTTTATACATTCTTATTGCCAAACTGCAATTTTTTCTTACAATAAAAACTACTGGACTAAAACATTATAGTGACTAATAATAACTAAAGCTTTTGTTTACCAGTATTTTCTAAACAGAAAAAATTCAGAAAATAATTTATAATATTTTTAAAGAATATGTAACTACAGATTTACTGAAAATTGTTCAATGTGCATAAAACACTGCTTTATCACCTATTCCTTTGATAAACAGATTTTATTTGGGAGGAAAGTTAGTTTCTTGTTATGTTCTTATTTATTTGTTGTTTGATTATTTCTTAGCAAAGCCAAACTAATTTCAGCCATCTAGGATGTTGATAGCAATAATAAATTTAACTCCAAAAATTAGGACTTCAGTGTGAAATACACATTGAATTCAGATAAGTAGTGATATTTGCCTTGTAGATAAAATATTGGAGTATCCAATCATGAAATAAACTATGATAAAATCTTAAAAATTAATTTAGAATGAAACTAGAACTTTGTAGCTAGATATGCCATAAAACCAGATGAATTATATTACCTTGGGAGTGCTCTCACTTACAAAGCCTAGAATTGTCATTTTCGCTTCGTTGAGAATATTATTCACCTGCAGTAGTATTGTGAGGTGGCTATGAGCCAAATTTCGCAAGAACTACCTCTGCCCAACTCTGAAATGTGGGAAAAGTTACTCTTTAACCTCAGATCATTTTTGTAATGGGGATAACAGAAGATCTAACATGTTAAGTAACTTAGATTTTAAAATAATTGCCCTAAAGCTTGGCACCTGGAAAATGCTCAGTAAATGTTAACATTATCCCTTGATTATTTTATCTTCTTTAGTTTTTCATGGCATGTTATATATTTTTGGAGAAATTCCATAGTCAGAGCAGGAAAAAATGTTTAACTTAAATTTTGTTTTTAACAATCCACTTTTTATCATTTCTCTTCATTTGTATTTTTACCACAAACTATCTACTATCTATCTGATGTTCTCTAATTATCTTGCCCAATATTACATCTTCCCCCAAAATTTACCTTCCTTTCCTTTTTAAGCATAGAAAATGTTATTTTTATTTTTCAGAGTATCTTCCCAATGTGTCATTTCTTATCACCTTCATTATGGAATATTAAAAAGTGACATGCTTTTTTTCCATCCCCAGTTACCCCCACTTTGCCCTCTTCCTCTCCCCAGCCCCTTTCTCTCTGGCATTCACCATACTGTTGTCCCTTCACCTTTTTCCACTCAACCTCTAAGATACTTCCTCTTGTCAGCCGTCAGTCTATTCTAGGTATTTGTGTTTCTATTATGTTTGTTAAATTATTTTATTAACTATATTCCACAACTGAGATCATACAGTACACTTGAAACCTGTATGGTTTTTCTCACAAATATCACACCAATAAATTCAATTTTTTTTTAAAACAATAATTTATTAGACAGGTTTTTTAAGGTGATATGGTTATGGTTAATAACAAATATGTGACATTTGTTCAAGAACATGTTAAATACTTACATAGATAAAATGCTTCCTTTTAACTAGCTTCCTAACTGCCAAGCACATCATAGTTCATGAGCAAGTTAAAACCACAATGAGCCTGGCCGGTGTTGCTCTGTGGTTGTCAACCTATGAACCAGGTCATGGTTCGATTTCCAGCCATGGCACATGCCCAGGTTGCAGACTTAATCCCTAGCAGGAGGCATGCAGGAAGCAGAAGATCAATGATTCTCATCGTTGATGTTTCTAACTCTCACTCCCTCACCCTTTCTCTCTGAAATCAATTAAGTGTGTGTGTGTGTGTGTGTGTGTGTGTGTGTGTGTGTGTGTGTGTGTTTTAAACCCACAATGAGACACCACTACACTCCAATTTAAATAAACAAAATTCAAACCACTGATGTCCCCTAATACTGCAAGAATGTGGAGCAATAACCACTCTAATTCATTGGTACTTGGAATGCACTGTCTGCCACTTTGGAAGACAGTATGAGAATGACTTACTAAATATACTTTTACCATAGAATCCAACAGTCACATACTTTGGTATTTACCCAAAGGAATTGGGAAAATTTATCCCATATAATAAAAGCCTAATATGCAAATCAACTGAACAGCAGAATAACTAGCAGTACAACCAGTTGCTAAGAAGCACACTGAACACCAGGAGGCAGATGCTCAACATAGGAGCTGCTCCCAGCCTACAGGCCCCAGGCCAGCCAAGATGGGTGCCAGCAGGGGTCCATTGATCGCCCTGCTGGTTGCCCCACAGATCAGCCCTGATCTCTGGTCAGGCCTAAATATCCTACCCATGCACAAATTTCCTGCACCAGGCCTCTAGAGTCCACATAAAATCCTGCACATGGATATTAATGGCAGGTTTATTAATAATTGCCACAACTTGGAAGCAACGAGAATGTCCTTCATTGAGTAAATGGTTACAAAAATTATGGTACATGCAGTCATATATTTCAGCACTAAAATAGAGCCCTCATGCCATGAAGAACTGTGGAGGAATTTTAAATGCATATTACTGAGTAAAAGAAGCCAGTCTGGAGGGTTTCATACTGTATAATTCTTACTATACGACAATTTGGAAGGGCAAAACTATGAGCAATAAAAAGATCAGTAATTGCCTGGGGTTGGTGGCAGAGCCAGCAGATTTTCAGGGCACTGAAAATACTCTGTATAATACTATAATGATAGATATATATCATTATACAGTTATCCAAGTCTATAGATTGACCAAGCATAAACCCTAAAGGATTTGGGGTGATGTGTGAATACAGTAGTAACAAATGTACCCCCACTCTCATAGAAAATATTGATAATAGGAAAGACTATATGTGTGTTGGCAGGGGTGAATGGGAAATCTCTCCCTCTTAATTTTTCTGTAAAACTAAAACTAAAAAAAAAAAAAGTTTTTACTGTGAATCTAGTACTTCATAAAAGTTTTAAAATAAGATCTTAAAAATTAAAAAAAAAGGCAGTGGATTAGAAGGAAGTGCCCCAAGCCTTATCCCTGAGCAGACAGAAAGAGCAACTGAGGGTTGCACTGGGAGTGTTTGTTGGAGAGTTAAGGAACAATTATACTCCAGGAGATAGTGGGGGACTGTTGGATAAAGCTCCCCTGACTGGGCAGCCCCCACTGATTCTGAGTTTTCTCTCAAAGTCA
The DNA here is from genome assembly GCA_004026805.1 of Lasiurus borealis. Classification (NCBI taxonomy): domain Eukaryota; kingdom Metazoa; phylum Chordata; class Mammalia; order Chiroptera; family Vespertilionidae; genus Lasiurus; species Lasiurus borealis. The sequence goes on along the minus strand of PVJN01036202.1, from coordinate 8,733 downwards.
CCAGCTCGGATGTGGAGACATACTACCTTAAAGGGGAAAATAGCCTGAAAATCTGCAACTACAGCACACACCAAGTGTGCTGCAAACCCCAGAAGACAAGTACCTAATTGGCACAAACACTCTGAATCAGAGGAGATCCATACTTCACCACAGAAAGGTCATATTTTGCCTGGGATAGGGAGAGAATGAACTACATAACCAGAAACTCAGAGAGGAGAACCCTTAAGGAGACAAAGAAACAGCCTGCATATGAAAGAAAAGCAGGTATCACAAGAAAAGGAAGTAAATGAAATTGAGGCAAACAAAATGCCAGAGAAAAATTTCAGAGAAATGGTCATAAGGTGGCTGAAAAAAATGGAATATAAATTCGACAATACGAGTAAGAACCAAGAGGAAATGAAGAAGAACCAAGAAAAAAAATGAAAAATGACATTGCTGCTGTAAAGAACTCAATAGAAAGCATCAAAAGTAGACTAGAAGAAGCAGAAGACCAGATCAGTGAGCTAAAAGACAAGGTAGGAGAAATTATGCAAGTAAAGTAGCTTCTAAAAAAAAAATCAAAAAGCAGGAAGAGAATCTAATGGAACTTTGTGACAACACAAAACAAAACAACATCTACATATAGGGGTTCCAGAAAAAGAGTAAACAGAGCAAGGAATAGAAAACCTGTTTGAAGAAATAATGACAGAAAAATTCCCTGATATAGGAAAGAAAAAAACCCACACAAATCCAAGAAGCTCACAAAATAAAGTCCATGAGACCGACATCAAGGCACATTATAATTAAATTGGCAAACACCAACTACAAAGTAAGAATCTTAAAAGCAGCCACAGAGAGACAGAAAGTCACCTACAAAGGAACCCCCTCAGACTAGCCACTGACTATTCAACAGAAACTAATCAGGCCAGAAGGGAATGGAATGAAATATACCAATTCGTGCAAAAAAGGGGTCTGAATCCAAGAATACTGTACCCAGCAAGGCTTTGAATCAAAATTGAAGATGAAATCAGGAGCTTCACAGACAAAAAAGGACTAAGAGAATTTGTTACCACCAAATCAGCAATGCAAGAAATGTTAAAGGGTCTGCTGTAAAAAAAATAAATTAATAGGAAGCGAAGAAGATACACAGGGGTAAAGGATAAAAATGGTGACAAATAAGTAGCTATCAATAATAACCTTAACTGTAAATGGAGTAAATGCTCCAATCAAAAGACTTAGGGGAACAGATTGGATTAAAAAACATGACCCATATATTGGCTGTCTATAAGAAACCCACCTCAGAAAAAAAGATGCACACAGCTGAGGTTGAAAGGATGGAGGACAGTTTTTCAGGCAAATAGAAATGAGAAAAAAAAAGCTGGGGTAGAACACTTATATCTGACAAATTAGATCTCAAAGTGAAGGACAAAAAAAGAGATAAAGAAGGCCACTTCTTAATACTAAAGGGAGCAATCCAACAAGAAGAAATAACTCTGGTAAACATATATGCACTCAATACAGGAGCACCAAAATACATTAAAAAAAAACTCCTAGAAAATATCAAGGGAGAGATTGACAGCAATAAATCATAGTATGAGATTTTAACCCCACTATCACCATTGGACAAATCCTCTAAGTAAAAAATCAGCAAAGAAATATCAATCCTAAATGATTCCCTGGACCAGAGGAAATTAATTGATATCTTCAGAAAATTCACTCCAAAGCCACAGAATATACATTCTTCTCAAGTGCACGTGGGTCATTTCAAAGAGAAACTATATTTTGTGTCATAGGTAAAGTCTCTTTAAATTCAAGAAGACAGAAATCATATCAAGCATCATATCAAGCATCTTCTCAGATCACAGTGGCATAAAACTGGAAATCAACTACCATAAAAACAATAAAAAGAAATCAAACACATGGAGATTAAACAGCATGCTATTAAACAATGACTGGGTAACCATAGAGATCAAGGAAGAAATAAGAAAACATCATGGCAACAAATGACAATGAAAATATAACAATCCAAAATTTATGGGACACAGCAAAAGCAATCTTGAGAGGGAAGTTCATACCTTTACAAGCCTACTGCAAAAAACAAATAACAATGGTAATAAATTACCTAACCCTACAACTCATAGAGCTAGAAAAAGAGAAACAAGAAAAGCCCAGTGTAAGCAGGAGGAAATAGTAAAGATCAGGGCAGAGATAAACTGCATAGAGACCAAAGAAACAATTCAAAAGATCAACAAAACAGCCGAAACTGGTTTGACTCAGTGGATAGAGTGACAGACTGCAGACTAAAACTTCCCAGGTTTGATTCTGGTAAGGGCATGTACCTTGATTGTGGGCACATCCCCAGTAGGGGGTGTGCAAGAGGCAGCTGATCAATGTTTCTCTCTCATTAATGTTTTTAACTCTCTATCCCTTTCCTTTCTGTAAAAATTCAATAAAATATATATATTTTAAAAAATCAACAAAACAAAGAGCTGGTTTTTTGAAAGGATAAACAAGATTGATGAACCTCTAGCCAGGCTCACCAAGAAACAAATAGAGAGGATTCAAATAAACAAAATCAGAAATGAAAGAAAGAAATAACAACAAGCCCCACAGAAATACAACAGATTGTTAAAAAAAATACTATGAACAACTCTTTTCCAACAAACAGGACAACCTGGAGGAAATGCATATATTCTTAGAAAAATATAACCTTCCAAAACTCAATCAGGAATAATCTAAACATCTCAATAGGCCCATAACTATGGAAGAAATTGAACCAGTCATCAAAAAGCTTCCAGCAAACAAAAGCATAAGACCAGGCTCACAAGAGGGTATTACCAAACATTCAAGGAAGAATTAAAACCTATCCTCCTCAGACTATTCCAAATCATTCAAGAAGAAAGAATACTTCTAAACACCTTTTATGAAGCCAGCATCACCTTAATACCAAAACCAGATAAAGACAACACAATGAAAGAGAATTCCAGGGCAATATCCCTTATGAACATAGATTCCATAATCCTCAACAAAATTCTAGCAAATTGGATACAGCAGTACATTAGAAAGATCATACACCATGACCAAGTAGGATTTATTCCAGGAATGCAAGGATGGTACAATATACACCAATCAATAAATGTGATACATCATATAAACCAATTGAGAGATAAAAAATCCCATAGTCATATCAATTGATGCAGAAAAAACATTTGATAAAATCCAAAACCCTTTCTTGATAAAAACTCTCAGAAAGGTGGGAATAGAAGGTCATACCTCAACATGATAAAAGCCATATATGGTAAACCCATAGCTAACATCATACTCAATGGGTAAAATCTAAAACCATTTCCCCTAAGAACAGGAACAAGACAGAAATGCCCACTATCACCACTCTGGTTTGATATATTACTGGAAGTATTAGCCATTGCAATTAGACAAGAAGAAGAAATAAAAGGCATCAAAATTGGAAAACAAGAAATAAAGCTGTCATTTGCAGATGACATGATACTGTACATAAAACCATGAAAGACTCCATAAAAAAACTAATAGACTTAATAAATGAATTCAGCAATGTAGCAGGATACAAAATTAATGCCAATAAATCTATGGCATTTCTATACACCAGTAGTGAACTTACAGAAAGAGAGACTAAAAAAGTAATCCCATTTACCATTGCACCAAAAAAAATATTAAGATACCTAGGAATAAAATTAAGTAAGGAGGTAAAAGACTTTATGTGGAAAACCAAAGGACACTGAAAAAAGAGATAGAGGAAGATGTAAAAAGATGAAAGAGCCTATTATGCTCATGGGTTGGGAGAATCAACATCATTAAAATGTCTATACTACCAAAACAATTTATAGATTAAATGCAATCTCCATTAAAATACCACTGGCATATTTCACAGTCCTAGAAAGAACTCCCCAAGATTCATCTCGAATAAAAAAAAAGACCCCGAATAGCCACAGCAATCCTGAGAAAGAAGAATAAAGTAGGTGGGATCTCAATACCAGATTTCAAGCTGTATTACAAAGCCACTGTTCTCAAAACTGCCTGGTAGTGGCACAAGAACAGACACACAGACCAGTGGAATAGAATAGAGAATCCAGATATTGACCCAAACTACTATGCTCAATTAATATTTGACAAAGGAGGCATGAACATACAATGGAGTCAAGAGAACCTCTTCAATAAATGGTGTTGGAAAAACTGGACAGATACATGCAAAAAAATAAATCTAGACTGCCAACTTACACCATACACAAAAATAAACTCCAAGTGGATACAGGATTTAAACATAAGATGGGAAACCATAAAAATACTAGAGAAGTCCACAGGCAGCAAAATCTCAGACATATGCTAAAGAAACTTCTTCACTGATACTACTCCTAGGGCAATGGAAGCTAAAGAGAAAATAAACAAATGGAATACATCAAAATAAAAAGCTTTTTCACAGCAAAAAAAAAAAAAATCAACAAAACAACTAGAAATCCTACACTATGGGAGAACATATTTGCAAATGTTATCACTGTTTAATCTCCAACATCTATAGGAAACTTATATAATTTAATAAAAGGAAGATAAGTGATCCAATTAAAAAATGGGCAATGGACCTAAATAGAATCTTTTCGAAAAAAGACAGAAGGAAGGACACATGAAAACATGCTCAAAGTCACTAATTATCTGAGAGATGCAAGTCAACATGACAATGTGATACCATCTCACTCCTGTCAGAATGGTAATCATCAACAAATCAACAAACAACAAGTGTTGGTGAGGATGCAGGGAAAAAGGAAGCCTCATGTGTTGTGGTGGGAATGCAGACTGGAGCAGCCTCTGTGGAGAACAGTATGGAGTTTTCTCAAAAAATTAAAAATGGAACTCCCATTTGACCCAGTAATCCCCCTCCCCTGGAATATATCCTAAGAAACTAGAAATACCAATCAAAAATAATTTATGGACCCCTATTTTCATAAAAGCACAATTTTCAATAGCTACAATTTGACAAGTCTAGATGCCTGTCAGCAGATGAGTGGATCAGAAACACTGGTACATCTACACAATGGAATACTATGCTGCCATAAAAAAGAAGGAATTCTTACCATTTGCAACAACCTGGATGGAACTGGAGATCATTATGCTAAGTGAAATAAGCCAGTCAATGAAAGAAAAATACCACATGATCTCACTTATTTATGGATAATAAAGAACATTATAAACTGTTGAACAAAAAGATAGATACAGAGGCAGTAAAGCATCAAACAGATTTTCAAATTACAGCAGGAAGGTTAGGGAATGGTGAGGTAGATAAAAGATCAACTATAGGACTTGTATGCATGCATATAAGCATAACCAATGGACACAAAACACTGGGGGTTAGGGTATGCATGGGAGTGGGGAGGGAAATGGGAAGATATGTATACATGTAATACATTAATAAAAAAGCAATCCAGATTTTAAAAAAAGAAAAAGAAAAGTCACATAGTATGGGGAAAAAGGGAACATACTTTCACAGAGGATAGAGAAATGTCCACAAATGCTGGAAAAAGGAAAACATATGTTCACAAGAGATAGAGGAAAGTTTCAAAATAAGGGGTTGAGGAAGTAGGATTCAACATGTGGGCTTTGATCTTTGAAGCTTATATTCTGCAAAAGGGTGAACAGTTAGAAAAGCACAGGGTCATAAGATGGGGAAGGGGTCCAATTAGAAGGGAGCATGGAGGGACAAAGAACTATAGCATTGTATAAGCCTTAGAAAAGGGGGTTTTGTGGTTTACACATTTGGGAACCCCTCCCTACATGGGAGTCTGTATTTGCTTTTAGTAAATTTCCATCCTTTTACTAACAAAAAAAAATCTTAAAAATTATATTAAATATATGTAAGTCTTAAAAAGATAAATATTTCCCCATCTCAAAAGCTAATAAAACTTCAATATAATAATAACTCTGACAACTTTACTCCCATAATCTATGAACTTAACTGAACTTAAACCAGAGAATCATGATACTCATTTTTTTTCTATGAAATGGTAGTATAAAATGGTAATATAAATCATTTAATATAAAGAAGAGTTCTATGGAAACCAAATTTTCAATTGCAATGGTACCTCGAGATACGAATGCCCTAACATATGAGATTTTTGAGATACGAGCCATCGAGCAAGCAATTTTTGCTTTGAAATACGAGCAACATTTGAGATAGGAGTAATCGCGCTGATCGCCTGGCTGCACACGACCCACCAGTTTACTGCGACTCGAGCGTCTCATAGTGTTTCCCACGCCTCAAGGTTACGGAACGAATTAAACTCGTATCTCGAGGTACCACTGTATTCTTTGAAAGTAAAGTAACATTTTTTTCTGGAAGATTTATGTTTTTCATTATGATAATTTCATAGATAATTTAATTACTTTTCAAACTTAATTGTTATATTCAAATTCCTAACAATAGGGTGCCAATTTTTATTATTGGTTCCTTGCAAGATAATCAGAATTGGGGGGAAAAAAGTCTATTTTAAGATTTCAATGATGGGTTTAACTGTCAAAGGGAAAACTAGAGAACTCAAAAATATACAGAAAAAAAATATTTCTAGAGTAAATACCAAAAAACAAATACAAAAAAATAAAAAGGAACATAGATAAGAAAGAAATTTATGACTATATATAATACATAATAATTTTGAATAGATATAAGACTTTAGTCACAAAGCATTGTAACTTTAAAAATCAAAGACAAAAGAAACTTACAATTTCACAGAGAATAAAAAATAATATGGATTGCCATTAAAGAAGCAGGAGTGCCTCAGTTATTGAGCACTGACCTATGAAGCAGGAGGTCACTGTTCAATTTTCCAGTCAGGGCACATGCCCGGGTGGCAGGGTTGGCAACCATATAACAATAAGATGATAGTTGATAAATAGACAGAAATAAAATGAGATCTTTAAACTACTATGTGATAGTGTAAGTGCTTCATTGTCAACATTGTCTTGAGTATTCTTGTTCCTTTGCATCCCATATACATTATAGAATTGGTCTGTCAATGCAATTTTGTAATTATTTCAAATACTTCTTAGTTGCCTTATAAATTGACTGTAGCCATAAGTAAAATTAAACAAGGTTTTTCTCGTTTTGGAAATGAACAAGTTTCTTTATAGTGTGTACAAAAATGCAAAAGATCAAGAATAATTAAAACAGTGTTGAAAAGGAAGGAACGTACACTACCAGAGAGAAAGACTTACTATAAAAGAACAGATGTTAAAACAGAATTCCATAGGAGCATGAATAGAAATAGGATAATGAAATAGAATAGCATATTTATAAAAACCAAATTTATAACAGTCACTGCAGAAACAGTGGAGTTGGTATTTTTGTTATCCAATAGAAAAGCAATGGATAAATTGGGTATACAAATATTAGAAGTATACATATCTTCACTCTACCTCATGTTATTTACAATAATGAATATCAGGTGGATTGTGATCAAAATGTGAAAGGTAAATCAAGAAAGCCTTATATTTTTCAGATTGTATTTTTCAAAGATGTTAAAATTTCTCCCAACCTACATGCACTCCTGCATTCAGAGAAGGCTAAATTCTATTGGATATTATTATATAAAGTGAGCATCCTTCCCACATCTGGTTAAAGGGTACAGAGAGAACTTCATGAATAAAGTGGCCCTTAGAGTTATGCCTTTTAGGTATATAAGATGTTGACAGGTGGAAAATAACATGTGAAAAAATATATATTGATGGGAATGAACATGCAAGGTATATTTGGGGAATGTTCAATGCTTAGCTAAAGCAAAGTAGAGCTAGATTGAATGCAACATTAGGGAAAATGGATTAGAATGAAAGGAGACTGCAATTGCTTATTTATAATCTGTATTATCAGATATCAAGTTCCCACAAAATAATATAGCAATGGCAACGGGAGCCTGGAGCAAGATTCAAGAGACATTGCAAAATGATATTTACAAAAATTGGCAACTAATTAGGTATAGGCATGAATAGTAAAAAATCAATGATCATGTCATGGTATTAAACTTCAATGATTAGTGAAATAATGGTGTTATTTACAGAAATAGGAAATCCCACAGTCCTGAAGATAGAAGAAAATTTAAATATCACTTACTTGAGAATCTTCTCTCTGTGTATTTTTACGTGGTCCTGTAAGAGGTTAAGATACAGCAATGGTAGATATAACATTCAAATATCAGTCCCAGTCCTGGCATTTAATAGCTGTGTCACCTTGAACAAATTACATAAAACTTCTTTGCTTTAGCTCCCTCATCTGTAAAACCAATAATAACATGCCCTATTTCAGATGATTGTAAAGTGCCTGACACACCTGTGTAAGTGTTCAGTAAGTGTTAGCTAGCATTATTACTACTATTTGAATGAACATTTATAATACATTGAAAGGTATTAGAGATACACATTCCGCAAACATGCACTGTAAAGTATCCCAAGGTGAATGTTTCACTTCTCAAAGAAACTGCAGACCTAACAGTGAAGAAATGTAACAATTGTGGCCCACACTGATAGATCAACCCAAATACTTAAAATGATTGTAGAGAAGCAGGAATTGAATCTAAGGTTATTGAAATAAATAGAAAAATGTGAAGGATAAAAGAAAGTGATTTAACACGCATAAAGAATAAACTTTCATCTCAGTCAATCCATATATTGAACCTTCAAATACTCCTGCTGGAAGCTGCTTCCAATGAAATATACTAGTATACATCTGTGTTTCTTCAG